>NW_004624766.1:16157690-16204981 GCF_000247695.1 Heterocephalus glaber
TGTAACAGGAAGAAAAGGTCTAAAAGAGCAGGGCAATTGGGAGGGGTAGGGGAAGGGAAAAAAGGGAAAGGAAAAAATATGAGAAGAGAAAAAAAATGGAAACAAGGTCTTTGCAAATAGGTAAGGGTGGAGGGGATGAAGGGAGGCCAAGGGAAGGGGAAAAATATAAGAACCAAGATACTCATGTAAAGGTACAAGATCCCAATGATGAATGTAACTGTATTTTATACTGAAAATGTACCAATGAACTTAACGGGAAAAAAAATTTAAAAAATAGCTAAGACACCCATTGTGTATGATTTTATAATAAAAATGGGTGTTGAGGTGTCTCATGGACATGCTGACTTTAATCCTTTGCATATATACCAGTAACAGGATAACTGGCTATTTAGTAAGCCAATTTTTAGTTTCCTGAAGAATCTTCATCCTATCCTCATTAAGGCTGTGTTAATTTACATTCCTACTCAGTGTAGATTTCCATCCACCTCTTTGTCAGCATGTGTTGTTTTTTTCCTATTGTTTGTTTTATAAGAGCCATTCTAAATGGAGTGAGATGACATCTCTCTGAAGTACTGATTTGAGTTTCCTTTATGACTAAGATATTGAGCATTTTTCATGTTTGTCAATCATATTTATTATCTGAGAAGTATCAATTCAGATAATTTCTCATCTTAAAAATAGAGGTTGTGTTTTTTGCTAAATTTGTTTTAGTTTCTTATATCATCTCTCTGGATATGAACCTTTTGTTGGGTGTAAGTTGTCAAATTTTTTAATTCATTCTGTAGATTATCTCTTCACTTGAATGGTTTCTTTTACTATGCAGAGGTAATGAAATCTCATTTGTCTATTTTTGCTTTTTTTCCAGTGCTTTTGGTGTCATATCCAAAAATCATCAACTACACCAACATCTTGAAGCATTTCTCTTATGATTTTTTCTGAAGTTTCATAGTTTCAGTTCTTGTATTTAGGTTTTTCATTTATTTTGAGTTAATTTTTGAACAGGGAGAGAGAGCAGTCAAGTTTCTACATACATATTAGTATCTGATTTTCCCAGAACGAGGATGTATTAACTTCAATGTATTTTTTGACTTTTTTTTTTTTTGAGAATCAGTTGGTTCTGGATGTGTGAGTTATTTTCTTTATTCTTTTCCTCTGGCTGGTGCATCTTTTTTCTTTTTTCTTTTCAATGCCAGTACTCTAATTTTGCTTAGTAAGACTCCATAGTAGGTTTGGAAACTAAGTATTGTGCTGCCTCTGGCTTTGGTCATTTTGTATATGACTACTTTGGCTATTTGATTTTTTCATGTTACTACAGTATTTCAATTTTAGGATTGTTTATCTAATTCTATAAAGAATGTCATTGTTAATCTTATGGGGATTGCATTGAATCCATAAATTGCTTTCAGTAGTGTGGACATTTTAACAGTATTAATTCTCCAAAATGAAAAAAAAATAGCAGGCTTTCCTATTTTTTCTTCCTTCTTCAATTTCTTTCATTAGTGATTTATGATTTTCACCAAAGAAGTCTTTTAGTTCTTTTTTTTTTTTTTTTTTGGTACCAGGGATCAAACTTGGGTCCTTGCACTTGTGCAGCAGGCGGCGAAACCACTGAGCTAAATCCCTGGCCCTGCAGTTCTTTGATTAAAGTATTTTTGTATCTGTTGTGAATAGGATTGTTTTTATTATATCGCTCTAAGTTAATTACGATGTATAAAAATTCTACTGCTTTTTGGATATTAATCTTGTATTCCTCCAGTTTTAATGAATCCATTTATCAGTTCTAATTGACTTTTGGTATAGTCTTTAGGTTATTCTATGTATGTGATCATATCATCTCTATACAGGGTTACTTAATTTTCTCTCATCCTAAAATCTTAGTTTTGCTTAATATTTATAAGTTCCTTGCAAAGAGCTTTTCTATGCTAAAATTTATCATGTGTCAGGATGTTATGTGGAAAACACAGAGAATAATTTAAAGGAGCAAAACAGTAAAATGCATCATACGGAAAGGATTCTGAATGATGCCAAGATGCAATAAAATTAACTCCAATTTTCATTTTAAAAACTGAATGGTTATCATTTTTCAAGTGGGATTGAAAAAAATTCAAAATCCTCTTTTCTTTCCAGCTACTCTGAAATATTCAGTGCCATACAATTAATAGATATAGAAAATCTCTCCTATGCCAAATACTGATTCCAAAAATAATTATAAATTTGAAAGTTTAGACAGAGAGGGCAATACCATTTGTCTTAATTTGGCTGTTTCCTAAAATAAACTGTTATCTGGCTCCTGTATATAATTTGTTTCTCTAGACCTGCTTTCTCTCCTTTCTACATGCATTTATTTTATTTTAATCTCTAAAGAGCGTCCTAGTTAGGGAGAGAAGGATGCAATATATTTGACTTCTAAAATATTTAGGCTTTTTCTCTCAAAACCATTGATGGAAGAGAAGCAACCATGATTGTTAGTTTAGTGCAGAGTTTATCTCCATGAAAACTTTAAAATCAGCATTACAATCATGTACAAATCACTGGCTTCAAAAGAAACGTTTTAGCCTTTCGAAGGTGGGGAGTCAGAAAGCTAACGTGTGTCTAGCAGATGGTTGACTCTGAGGAAATCAGTCTAGGGTTGGGAATTCCTCCCTGACTGAGCTGCCCACTGAGAGCCCTGGCCCCCTGGGTGTTGATGCAGATCTTGCACACCGGCAGGCAGCCGTGTCCTCTCCTGGTTGCATGTGAACCAGATAACCACGCTCAACCCAATGCTAAACTGATCAACACCGGGAAAAGAAGACAGAGCATGCACATGAGCAGTTTTTGTCATAAACTTTGTCCCCAGTACTCAGACAGCGTGTCTAGGAATTTGCTATCACGGGTGTCAATTGGCATGGATGAACTTGACCTCTTCAGACACTCCTTTTTCATCCAGAGTTGTATTTATTCTACTCTCATTTCTACATATTTAAAATAACGACGCCAATATTGCCAGTGATAAGACACAAATACATTTCGGCTTCTCCCTGGTGGAGTTCACAGACACTACCGTAACGTTTCAAGCAGTCTCTGCCTTCTTTCCTCCTTTGAAGCTCTGAACTGGTTACATAAAGAAGGCAGATGTTCATATGAGCAGTCAGCTACTCAGAGGAGAACTGAGGCCCCCTGTAGGAAAGTCAGGACCGATGTCAGTGTGTACAAGGCCACTTCGGACTTTTCTAGCTGAGCTGTTATCAAACAGAGTATGACTCAATTAGGGGACCCGGGAGAAACTAGCAATGATGCCGGGCCATATTCCTGAAGGAGCCAAACTAAATCGCTGTTTTAAACCAATAGGCTTTAAGGAGACTTTTGTTACATGCAGAGATAACAAAATAAAGTATCATTTCATATGGCTGGCAACTGGTTGTACTCATTATCTTCTGAGTCGGGGTACAAGACTCAGTGGTATGCACTTTAGACTCTGAAGGCCACAGGGTTTCTGTCGTACCTGCTCAACTTCTATAGAACAAAGCCGCCCTGGGTAGCTGGTCAACAAAGGCTAACTGGTTTTAATGTATTTCATTGAAACTGTACACACAGAAACAGGCAAAGGGATGGATTGGCTACACTTTTCTGACCTTTGCGCTAAGCTTACAACCTAAGGTAATGCACTCAATTCTTAATACCCAGCCTCTTATGATCTTCAGAAAAACCTCTATAGGAAGGAATCCTGCAAGTATTGATGAACAGTATCTTGGAGCCAACTCTGGTATCCATCATTCTAGTTCATGGTATGGCAGAATATTGTGCAGAGCTGAACAAATATCCGTAGTTCTTATTATTTTCTTTTTTCTACTCTCATAGTATTACTAATGTAAATAGATAACATAGACTATAAAGACAATGAAACTGAATCTGACAGACATTCTAGTTTCCTGAAATTCGCAGAAACAAAAAACAAAAATAAATCTGAGCTCATAAAAAAGCAAACTATTTCAACTAAGTGATTGTGTCTTGGGAAATAATGTGGAAGTAATATAACTCAGGACCATAGATTGATTCATCAAGATAGATGTGTAAGGGTTTAAAATATGCTATTCCTTGGCTATCATCAAGAACACAGAAAACTCCTGATGCTGGCTGTGATTGTGGAGGAAAAGACAGCTTCTACACTGCTGGCGGGAATGGAAACTAAAGCAACCATTATGGAAACGAGTGTGGGGTTTCTTCAAATAACTAGAAATAGAAAATCAGTTTGACTCAATCATATGTCTTCTGGGCATATTCCCAAAGGAGGTTAAAAGTCATCATACTACAGAGATGCAGGCCTACCCATGCTTACCTCAGGGCAATTCACAATAGCTAAGCTTTAGGACCTCCTCAGATGTCCCAAACAGAAGAATGGATAAAGAATTTGTGATACATTTTTCATAGAATTTCATTTAGCCACAAAGGAGAACAAGTTCGTGTTAGTTACAGGAAAACAGATGGATCTTGAACTCAATATTAAGTGAAATAAATCAGACATAAAAAGTTAAATGTCTCATGTTTTCTCTTATATAAGAAACCCAAAGTAAAAGTCAATGAAAGAGTAAAATAAAGGAGAAATGGTAGCAAACTCTCAAATAGACATTTTGGAGATCGGGAAGGGGGGCGAGGAGAAGAGAGGAATACCAGGGGTGAAAGAGGATCGAAAATATTTATGTTATAATAGATATGCACATATAATAGATATGCACCAACTCAGCAACATAGATGTAATTATAACGTCTCACAAACATTTACCAATAAGAAACTACAAGCAAATAAGTTTGTTATTCTGGTATATTTGCTGTTTACATTAAAACACTTGGAAAACACCAGATGCAAGAAGATCATGTTGACATTCATAGTTTCTGGAAAGCTAATGAAACCCCCATGTGAGGGACACTTTGTGGATTCTAGAATGGAGAAGTATGTGACACATGCACACCCATGTTTATAGCAGCACAAATCATAGAAGTGAAATCTTGAAAGTGGCCTACATGTTCATCAGCAGATGAATGGATAAACAAATATGGTATTTATACACAATGGAGTATTACTCTACCATAAAGAAGAATAAACTAGAGTCATCTGTAGAAAAATGGATGCACTTTGAGACCATAATGTTAAGTGTAATGAGTCAAACACACAAGCTTAAATACTGCATGGTTTGTCTTATATGAAAAATCCAATGTACAAATAATTTAAAGAGCAAGATGAACAACAATAGGAAACAAGGAGATAGATCTTTTACAGATGCCAAGGGGAACCAAGCAATGGAGGGGTGGAAAAGGAAGGGGAGAAGGGGAAATAAAAAGTATTGAAGTGTGCTGTGTACGTGTACCAACCCCCCATGATGAAAGTCATTGTGTACTGCAAAAATACACTAATAAACCTAAGATAAAGAAAAGAAGAAGCAGTATCTTTATCCTCAAAGATTCGAAATGACCCCAACAGAATTCTGCAAAAAAAATTGTTATAAAAATCTTTTATCTTTATGCTTCCCACATAATTTAATCACAATTTAACAGTTTGATACTCAGCCTCAATTCAGAATATGGAGTACCAGCCCCAGGCTCCAGCAGGTCCTCCTTTGCTGATGAGGGGTCCTATGCCATTTCAAACCTGTCTCTTGCTGTTCCCCTGCTCTTTATTTTTTGGACCGGGGATTGAACTCAGGACCTTGCACTTGTGAGACAGGTGGTGGAACCACTGAGCTAAATCCCCAGATCTTCCCTGTTCTTTTATTCTCTTCTAGATTGGTGCAGTTCTCAGAGTGAGGGGGCACCCTAAGAAGATGGAGGAGAAATTTCTCCACCCTAACCTACACTGTGAAAAATTCCTTTGTGAAAAATTCTAATTCTTTTGACCTTGAAGTAGCATTTGACATAATTTTTACAGGTACTCTCAACGTTTTATTCTCTATTCAAGTTACGTGTATCAAAGAGCTAGTCAAATAGCATCAAAAGTCACAAATACCCTTCTCATTGGCAATAAATACATAAATAACTTGAAGGAGACCAGCTTGGAAAATGTTAGGCTTTTAAATGATTCTTAAGTATCCTGAAGCTTCTAACTGAATTAAGCAATAACTCTCTTCAATGGCTCTGCTCTGTTTTCAGCCTCCTCAGATAGCACACAGGGAGCTGTTAACTGACAAAGGCTAAGATTAATTTGAATTTTTAAAAAACTTATTTTTATAAATGTTATTTCCTAAGTTTGCCAACAGGCTCTCTCTTTATGCTTGGATATTTGATATAAATAAAAGTAGTTAAAATAAAAATGATTACACTACTAATAGCACTGATAAAGACAAATTCGCTTTTGTACCTGGAATATGGATAAATAGATGAAACCTAGAACAAAAGAAAAAGTTCAGGAATGCATTGAAGTACCTGTGGAAATGTAGAATACAAAAGCACCTAAAATTGCTGAGGAAAAATGACTTTCCTAGTGACTCATGACATGCATCTTGATATAAATTTGGAGAGATAAAATTGAACAATTGTATTGTGCAATACAAAAAAGTAAAGCTGGCATGTATTAGAGATATAAAATAAAATAAGCTGTACAAATATTAGGAAAGTATATGGTTACTCTAATAATCTGACAAGAAAAAAATTCTGAATATGATTCAAAAATATAGTATGTAATATGTAATAAATTCAACTACATCACAATAGTTTAGAAGGTAAGAAATACTGTAGATAATGTCAAAATGTTGACAAAATTTGAGGAAATATTTAACGTATATATCAATCACAAGATGATAGTATCACTAGCCTAACAAGACCTTATAGCATTAAAGGAAGAAGATCAGAAACACAATTATTAAAATGCAGAATACTACAAAGGATGGTTTACAGATAGATATGGCATTTAAATTAATAAAAAAGGTGTTTAGTTTCTCTCACAGTATTCAAATGATATAAATATATTTTAAAGTTTTGAAGGATGAGTATTGCTTGTAGAAGAAAAGAGAAATAAAATATGAAATAAGTGAACTGAAGCAGTAATTGTGGTATAGGGTGACAATGAGAGCAGTCCGTGGTATAAGATTCCTCTCCTCAGGAATTCTGAGTATATGTGCTGCAGAAGGGACAAGAAAGTATGATCCCTCCTCAATTATGAAACACACTCAAGTGTGCTTTTTAAATCTCATGCACCAGTAAAGTAGTTTCTTAAATAAATTGTTCATTCCAAAGCAAGACAGAGAAAGCCATAAATATATCCATTGGTTGACAGAGACCTAAGGGTAATTCTATGTCCCAGTTATTGGGAATATTGTTACAGATCATGGACATCTAAGTTTCTCTTTGAGATGTTAATATTATTTCCTCTGTATTCTTACCCACAGGTGGGACAGTTGGATCCTGTGACACATTTATTTTTAATTTTTTAAAGATGGTCCATGCTATTCTTCATAATGGCTATACAATATATGTGTCTGTGGGAGTTCTAGGGAAAGATAAATCAAAGTCCAGGTGATGATATACTCTCTCATCTTATTTTGAATGACTATTATCAAAAAGATGGGATAATAATAATACTGGTGTGGTCTAGGGAAGGGAGAATTCCTGCTCTTCCTGTGAATCCCAGAAATAAGCATGAAGGAGTGGATCTGCACTTGCAAGGTACAGAAAATGTGGGTAGATGGTGTAGAAAGAAAAGAGGCATTTCATTTTCTTCTTTAAAAAATGAAGAGAGAAGAGAATAGATCTGTATGCAGGCTGGTAGCATCTTGTCAGCTAATACCCCACTTTCTCAAGTGAGATTTTTCATAGCTACTGAACACAAGGCAACACCCAGGGATAATTCTGCATGGACCATCTGCAATGGCAGCACCCGAGGGCTTGTTAAAGATGGAACTGCTGCTGGGGCTGGCAGGAGACACATCGAGGATTTTTCTAAGTAATGGTGGTGACCATAGAACCCAAGTCTGGAGATTTAAGTTGGTAGCACATCCCATGGGGTATTAAATGCAAGTATGAATACATTTGAATGTTAAACAAAGATGAAATTTGAAAACCTTCAATTCAGTATTTTTAGTGTGTCTGAATGGTATAATTTCTATAATAACTAAGGATTTTGAGCATCTTTCTCAGGTGCTTATTAGTTACTTCTTTAACTACCTGGAGAAATGTTTGTTCAGATAAATTGTCCATTTTTACTCAGATGACTTATCATATTGCTATTGAGTCTTAAAAGTATTTTTCTATATTCTGGACCCAAGCCCCTTATCAGATGACCAATTTGTACATATTATATTTTCTCTAAAGCTAAAAAACATCTGTTTAGGAGCAAGTGGAGCAATGACTTCCATTAGCAATTTGTGGCTAATTATAACTTCTGTAAGGTTGATTAGGTTTTATAAGAGAATTAGAGTAAAAATTCCAGAGAAATGCTTAAGATTCCAGAAGAAATCACCAAAATGGGAATATAAGAATAAGTAAGAGAGATATTTTCCTTCTGAATCTAGGGACAAACTATCTCCCTGTCTAAGTCAGAACACTCACCTTGATGTTTGATGATATAATAAATGAACCAGAAAATTTAAGGCAAGATATCAGAGGAAGAGAATTATTTCTGCACATATTGTTACCATTGCGAGATCTTAGTTTTCATCGCTCACATCCATTTTCTTCCTGTCGAACATTTTGTTTTCTCAATTCTGGAGAAATGTTCAGAGTTTTTGAAGTACTTTCTGGCTTCCATGTTGTGATAATGACAGTGACTCTGACCTCCACTTTTAGGACAGCACATGATGGCCCAGCTGAGGTCTGTGGACAGGAGCACTGGCTTTAAAGAACAACCCTCTTGCAAGAGAGACCTGGTTCAGTGTCAGCTTTGGGACCAATGATTGAGTAATGGACTCACTTTATTTCCTTAACAGTTAAAATGATTTCATTAAGAAATAAAGAATAAAACAGGGAAAGTATACTTAAAGAATCCATTTCTGAGGTATCATAACTCAGCAAAAAAGATTTTTTCAATGAAAAAATTTCCCTCAGATGGTTACACAAGTGAGAAACATCAGAAAATACTACACTGTAGGCCCTCTCCACAGTCTCTAGCAAACAGATTTCACCAGGCCCATATTCAGCAGCTTTGAGAAGTCTGCATCTCTACTTAACATTTTGTTTTTGGTAATCCAGCATCCCAAATGGGGTTCTTAGAACACTTATCCCAGCCAGAGAACTGCTGTTTTTGCTGAAAATGCAATCAGTGACACGTTTAGCCTCAGCCTAACTATACATTCAATAGGTTTTCTTCTTTTCATTTTTTATCACTTGCACAATACAATCATAATATTGAGAATTTGAACCACTTTATAAAAATTTCTTTAAAAATATTATGTTATGCTTTATATTATATGCTTTTCAGAGAATTGGCTCTTACAAAATCATTTTCTAGACAATTGATGATTATCCATGTTTTACAGATGAAAAATTGAGACATTAAAGGTTAAATTGCTTTGCTCATGATCATAGAAAGATTAAACAACTTCATCTGTATCAGAATAAGCATTCAAACTCCTTAACTTTCAGATTATTTTAAATTATACTCTAAATGTTTTATTTCATGGACTGAATCAAAGTTTTAAAATTCTATTTATTCTAGGACTAATAATTAAAACAACAATAGTAAACTGGAGCCAAACATACTCTGACCTTGATTACTCAACTAAGGGTAATTTGGACTCCTCATCACTCATTCAACAAATATTTATTATCTACCCTTGTTCTGGGGCTGTGGTTGGAGCCCTCAGTAAGGCAGACTGGAGACAAGCTCTGGAATGATCTCAAACCCAAAGACAGGGTAATAAAAAAGAGACACGCAAAGTAATTATTTAACTTTTGTGCTACAAAGAAACCAAAACACTTAGCATTGTGACAGAAATGGAGAGAGAGCAGATAATTCCAACAGAGCATGAGAAAGTCTCTCTTAGATGTGACATCTAACCTGAGGCACTGTTCATGAAAGAAGCCAGACAGGAGCTCACCCAGTTTTACAGTGAGCTGCAAATCCAGGACCGAGGAGTGATCCAGTTCCTTGTCTTAGTTTTTGGTGCTGATAATTGAACACAGGGCCTCACATTTACTAAACACCTGCTCTTGCACAAAGCTGCACTCTGGGAGGTGTTTAGAGACGCGTGGACATGAAAGAACCCAGCACAAAGCATAGGCACAAAACCAGTTACAGGAAGTTAGGAATTCATGAGGACACAGGACACCCTGACTTCTGCACTCGGTGTCACAGACAGAGCTTAGCAAGGGTAAATGGATGTGAGGCCAAATGAATGACATGTTAGATGCTTAGTGAACTCTCAGGGCATCTGGTCAACCTCTCCTTGAAAACCAGTTGTGGCACCTGTAAGTTATAAAAGAAGATTCCTTGACAATTGCAATGTACTTTTCCATTTATGAAAGGAGCTCATTATCAAGTAAATAACTAATGTCTCTGTGAGTGTTTAAGAATAAAAATAAACTAACTTCAAATAAATTTACATTTATTTAAATTAAATTAAAAGTCCTAACTTTTATTTTCTTAATCTCATCTCTCATTTTGTAATATACTTGTAATTCACATTTTTATATTTATTTTTAGGACTTGATTTATCTCAGTATACAAGCCTCACAAGTCTCAAGGACGTAGCTGGCTTTGTTCACTTCTGGACAACTTGAACAATGTTTTGCCTGTGCAATATGAAAAGTAGTGAAAGTTGAATAAAAGAATGAGTGAATATGTAACTGTGTTCAATGTCTAAAACTGAGAATTGAAATAAAAACTACTTTGCACAGACATTGACAGCTTGCATTTTTAGAGTAGCTTAGTTTTAAGTCAATGACTTAGTGTTAAATTGATGACTTAACCACATCAAAGTTGATTTTTCCCATACCCATTGATAAGATATTGAACATTGAAAACACATTATGTAAATATTTACTTAACAATTTTTATTGTTGAAAGAGATGCCTTACTTTCAAGAATGTTTAAAAAGTTCATGGTCATACGAATGATTTATGCTTTTATTATATTTCCTCTTTTGGACTGGAACGTGCCAGTGAGATTCAGTTTTTAACTAACAAGTTTAATTAGACTATATGCAAAATAAACTAAAAATCTTTTTCTTTGCTGCATGTGATTATACCCACATGCACCTCCTTTTATAACAAAGGATGCTCTATGGAAGGAGACAAACTAGATTTTCATAGAATCTTTAGAAGGTTGACATTTGTGGACCTTGGTTTATACAGTTAATCTACAGTCCACATAACTGTCCATATAAACTGTCTAGCTCTTGACTTTGGAACTAGTCACTGAAAAAGGAATATTTTAGAATGACAGAAGCTACTTCTATAATTTAACATTTAAACACATTAATTTAAAATAATAGAATTTCTAAGCAAAGAAAATATTAAACTAAATATTACTCAAGTCCTCATGTTATAGGATGTAGGCTAGAATAAAGACTGACAATTTAGATTTATATGATGATTTTTGGCATATCCATTGTCTTTTTTCCTATTTAATTTATATTCTTAAAACTACTTTTGGTAAATAATTCTAGACAAAACTGAAAGATATAGGGAATAAAATATCACATTTCAAGATAAAAGCCACAGATAGACATCATTGATATTTCCAGTGGCCCATGCAATTTTGAAGAAAAATGTTTTAAGACTGTTAATTGATGATATTGAAGCCTCTAACATAAATTATCTAAATTATTACTTTTGTCAACCTTAAGCTTAGAGTATTGAAATGAAATAATACATAAACTTTTGTCTAATAGCAAACCTGTGATTGTAACACACAAACAGACCAATCAACGATCACTTAATTTTTATTTGAATCTCTCTGAACACACAATGCAAGGAATCTTTTATACAAACTGTAATAAAATCTAAATTAAACAAAGTAGTTTGAGGATGGGAAAGGATATACACATCGACACATGCTTGTTATTCTGGCTTAACTGCTTTAAGTGGAGATTTTGCATATCAACTAGATTTTCAGCGTTGATTTTTCTCTTTAAACCTCAAGCAGTACTTCAAAGAAATGCATACTTTTAAGAGACTTAGACTCATATGAGAAACAAATTTCTGTAGTTTTTGCCAAATTCAGAATTTAAATACACTTGACTCATTTGGCATTTTGAATTCTGCCATTCTCAACTAGAAATTGTGAGTAACAAGGAGAATATCTAGACAGAAAAGGAGAATTCTCATCTCTGTTTTTGTTTAAATTGTATACAAAATGATGGTCATATATTATTCCTTATTTTATCTACAAATCTGTGCATTTCTTAATATATATTTTATTTTTATGCTATTGGAGCACAGATAGACATCACCTGTGTTATTTACTATTTGATCCGATTCTCAATGATTCTAATATCTCATGGACCTTTTGTGAGCCTGTGATAAATATATCAGCCTTCTTCAATCTCAAATACTGTGTGTGTGTGTGTGTGTGTATACGCATTATTTTTTTAGTACTGGGTATGGAACCCTGTGTTTGCCTGTGCTTGACAAGTGCTTACCACTGAGCTACTTCTATTTTCTTTTGTGTGTGTGTGTGTGTGTGTGTGATTTGTTTTTATTGATTGGGGATTCAGGATGGGAAATGTTTCCTTGGGGCACATCCCACCCCTCCCTCCCAGGGAAATGTCCATTCTAATCTTCCTGGGGTGCTCTTTGGAGCTTTTTCTTCTTTTTCTTGGATACTTCTATTTTCTACTTTTATTTTTCTACAACAAAATTGCCCAGCCTCGTTTTGAATTCTAGTCCTCCTATATCAGGCATGTCCTGACTTGATGCTTTGTAAAACATAAATATGACAATCAGTCCTATTTTACAACCAATAAAACTATACACCAGAGAAATTAAATGTAACAGTGTTACATTGTTACATTGTTACTATGTTACATTGTGACAGGACTAACTACCAATGTAATCATACGTAACTAAACTTTGAACCCAGGAGTATGATGGAGTCTTCCTCATGTTATAACTCAAATATCCAATGTTTCAGGAAAAGTACAATGAAAAAGTTGCTGATGTGTCTATTATTAAGAAGATAGCCATGAAGGGTTGTTTTAATTGTGCCTCTCCGTTCTGCCCTGGACACCATCCTTACTTGGCAGTACTATACTTTTGATCTTAAATGTCTCTCAAGGGCCAATACGTTGAGGACCTGGCACAACCTGTGGCAGTCTCAGAACATGGAGAGAACTTTGGGAGACTCCCCGCAGAAGAAGGTGAGGCTATCGTGGGTTTGCTATTGAGAGGAATATTAGGGCCCTGCCTCTCCTGTTTCTTCACTTTCCAGCCACCATGATGTGAATAGCTTTGCCCTGTGGTGTGATCCCTACCATAACGTTCTGTCTCACCCCAGCTCCAGAGTGACAATGGCCAGATCAATACAACTGAGACCTCTGAAATTCTGAGCTAAAATAAATCTTTTCTTCTTTTCAGTTGATTACTTCAGGTATTTTTTTACAGTGATGCAAAGCTAACAGACAGGAAGTCCTATCTGCTGCCTAACAAATGCTGCTTCTGTTACTAATGACATTTACTTTCTCATTACCCTAAGGACTGCAATGTCAGAAGAAAATCTCAGTCAAGTTCTGTTGAATCCAAAGCAAACTCCTTTCTTTCCTAAGCCTCAACTTCAGCCTACAAAAACTGCAAACTTTGCCCCTAGTGGGGGTGTCAATCCCCTGTACTAAATGATGAGGATATTCACTAGACTGGTATAATTTGTTACAACCTGAGGCTATGTCCCTAGATGGTGTTTATAATCCTTGGGAAATCTCAAACTTCCCAAAAGAATTCAGTTTGTTTGAGCCAATGCCTGAGGGAAGTGTTGCGGTTCCCAGTTTCTATGAGAAAGTAGGAGCCAGTTAGCAAACGCAGGAGGCTCAGTCATGTGAACAGAGGCTACTTCCCGCTCTCTGTCATCTTCCAGTTCTGTAATTCTGCTGGACAAGGGAGTGCATATCTCTTCCGCACTCCTTCCTTCTTCCTGCAAAATAGGTGGTCAGGTTCAGTTGACCCCAGACTTTTTTTTATAACTGCAATAACTGTGACTGATTGAGTTTTGTACTTATCACTTTAATGAATAGCTGTATCTACCTTTAGCAATTGACAGAATGGGTTTAATGTCTTTAATTATTCACTTGATGACATGTGAGGTATAACTAAAAAATATGATGAATGGTTAAATTTAAATGAAAATTTATTACAGTAAAAGACACACTACCATTATTAATTCTTGAAATACTTCCCCTCACTTCAAACATACTTATCCCATCATTCTTGCCACTTTTGAAGCAGTTCTGGAAGTCCTCTCTCCTATGTGTCTTCAGTAACCCTGCTCTGGCTCCCTTAGTGTCCCAAATAGAAGATTTCCCAGGCAGCTTCAGAAAGTGACAAGAATCATGGGATAAGTGTGTTTGGACAACTTGAGTTCAGCCTACAGCAAAATTATTTTTTATGGCAGTGGACAAATCCTTTATCCCTGCAGGAACTCAGTTTCCTCATCTGTGAACATGATTAGCATCAACTTTTGACAGGAGTTACTGTGTAAACTTTGGGACTCCGGGATAGATCTGAGGCATATAGGGATGCAGTAAATGTTAGCGGACGACAGTGATGGTATGACACTGATCGTGATGGCACTCCCTTCTCCTAGTGCACAGCTGGAGCCATGGACACCAAGTGTTTACCAGTGATGGCTTCTACAGTCTAGAGTGAATAATTAGCTAAGGGTTCTGATGACTTACTAGGGAAGTGATTCTCAAAAGAATACATAGGACTGAATCACTGATGGCTTCACTTCAAAATACAAGGCTTAGTTATTAGCATTGAAATATTTCTCAGGGAGGAGTAGCAAGATGTAGAGATATACTCTCAACTTTTTCTCAGAAGATGAATGCATTAGAAAATCTCTCTGCACATTTTGTATGATGTAAATTAGCCAAAATACAAAGCTTCCACATCTAGGCAGCTGTCTGATGAAAATCAATGAGAAAGACAGAGAAAGAAAGATTGAGGCCTTTCTCCTCTGCCACTTCTGGCAGGACCTAAGGTTTTGAAATGCTATCTAAGGACCTAATTACCACCTAGGGAGTCTATAACAGGGAAAACCGGACTCTCATCAACTCCAGTAGGTGATTGGATAAGCATTATACAATAACACATGCATTATATATGCCAACAAACATTTCCATAAACTAACTCTTGACTGTTAAAACTCAAGGAAACTTCATGTTGCCAAGTACACAAAATTCATGCCTTCTTTTCCACTTCATGTCCTCACAGAGTCTGTTTCTATTTTTTCTGAAGAAAATAAAATAAATTTTATAGTCAAATAAAAAGAGAATAGCAATCATAAGCCATCATTTTGATATTTTCAAATGAATGTGATCTTTTATGAAAATTAACTCAGTATTTATGTTATCAATTAATATTTACTAAACTCATGCTAACTGCCAGAGTAATGATCACTTCTTTATATAATTTTACCCTCCTAATAATCCTCATAATAAGCAATATTAAGAGATCTATATTTCAAAGCAAACATTTGAGTTCAGAGAATTAAAAGTGGCAATGAAATTGGGATTCAAGTGCACATCTGTCCAGAGTGTAACAATAAGTCACCTCGTATACTTGGAGTAAAGCATTGCATTATGTTCTTGAATGATGCAAATACACGGATGCTCAAAGCATGTCTCACACGTGCTGTACAATTTATTTAAAACAAATGGACCAAGGCAGCTCGGTGGTGTTGAGTTGACTGGATCTCTGTGACAGAGAAAGTGATTGCTGACCCTTCACTTGGCTGGTGAATTTGAGACTGAATTGTCCCATATACTTCTAAAACAAACAAAAAAGCAAACAGACAAACAAAAACCTGAAAAGGATGATGTGTTATGCAGACACGAGTCAAAGCCAGGAGAAGAAAAAGGGGACAATAACAATTATCAATGTGAAGATGTTTCCTTCTAGGGCTCCTTTTCTAACCACTACCACCACCGCCAACCTGTGGGCCATATTTGAAGTTGATGTGGCTTCTAGAGATCCATTCTTTTCTTCACATACTTCCCCCTGGGCTTCTGGTCTACCTCCAATTATCAGTTAAATGTTAGAATCAATCATACACAGTGCTCTGCCAACCTCCTTATTAAATCTCTACTTATATCTCAACACTAACTTATTACTTTTAAATTATATCCTTGTTTCTTTGCACATAGAACTTTCCAGTCCCAAAATATTATTTCCCATCATTTTTTCAAATCCAAGAAGCCTCAAGATTTCTTCAAGATTCAGCTCTAATATCACATTCTCTGGAAAATAGTCGTTGAATTTTCCTAACAATACATTTTAATGCTCTAATGATTAGATTTCCTAACACAAAGGAGGGAATTCTTTTTCAGAAAATGGACAGAATTTTTGAAATCTGAATGTTTAAGAAAATATAAAAATATGCTGGGTGTAGCAGTGCATGCCTCTAATCTCATCACTTGGGAGACTGAGGCCGGAGGATCAATCATGAGTTTGAGGCCAGCCTGGACTATATAGTGAGCTCAGTGGCAACCTGGGCTACACAGAGAGACCCTGCCTCAAAAACAACAACAAAAAATTGCCTACACAAAGTAGGTGGCATCACTCTTAATTACAGCAATAATTACAGAATAATATCCATGCAATTCCTTAGATTTTAATCTTTGTACTTTTCTTGCCTAGTACATCCAGCCTAAATTTTGACACCTAAAATAGTCTGGTAAAACCTTATTAAACTTAATCTTACTGGAGCCATATTGGGTGAAATTGGACAATGAACTTCATGTAGTTTGATTAACTGATAATTTGTGATAAGCCCAAACTAGATAAAATTGCTTAAAATACTGGTAACTCAACAAATAGTATAGGAACTGGTCTCAACAGTCCTATATTTATGTCAACACAGTGAACAAATCTGGCCTCCCATAGCCTGTCCTATAAAGAATGATCTATTCTTAACTACTGACCAATAATTCATAGGTATTTAGCTGAATCTCACTATTAGAATATCACTGCACTTTGCTCTGAGTAGACTTTGAAATGAATGAATTCTGGTAATGCCCATGAAAGATAGGGCTGGAGATCAAACTCACAGAAGGAGAATAATTGATGTGTGCCAACCTGTTCAGGAAAATTTTTGTGCTTGTGTTGCAGAATTTTTTCTGAGATTTGCTTCTATAGTGGACTGATAGATAACAAGTCTTGAGGGGTCCACGGTCCTTACCAAACTTTAATTGTTAGATGCTGTGCTTGTTATGGAACCTAATAGTTACACATTTCCAAAACCACTTGTATCTATTTTCTATAAGGAGAACCTTCGTTTATTTTACTGGGGTGATTTGGCCTCATTTTGTAGCCAGAGCAAATGTGTTTCTAACTTTCCAATCTTTAGCAGCAAAGGAAAAGGTAACCTGCATATGTTGACATTTAAATCCCATCATAGATGGTCACAGTCTAACCTCCTAAGCTGTGTCCCATACACATCACTGTTCAATAACATCACCACTACCCTCGAACAGGAAGGGAACGACCCTGTGCTCAGTGGCGACATTGCCCACTTGTCCTAGGTGAGTCAGAAATGTCTCATTCCTTAAAGCGCTGGGAGGGAGCCTGGCACAAGAAGTTAGTCTACGAGGGAAGGAACTGCTTCTGAAAGTGGGGAGAGTGAGCTCTGGGAAACTCCGTAGTGTTGTGTGGATACCTTTCTGCTCACCAGTCATCGTGCTTTCTTGGGACTTCCTGACAATGCTTAGGCTGCTCCCTTTCACTATTACGTCCTTCATTTCCATGTTTACTTTCCAGAAAATGTCTCACTTTTCATGAGTCAGTTCAAATTTTCATGTCTCTTGGAAACTTTTTGTGATGTCACTTTCCTGTATTTCTGGCATATTATATTATTACCATCGCTCTGACCCACAACAGATTATTCCTTTCAGTTAGCAGCAAATGTGTTTCAGGGGAATTTTCTACATGCAGATCTGAACTTTGCCCTAGACTTTGAACATTCAGATGGCTAATGTACTGCCTAACATGTAGAATTTACACATGTTTGTAAAAAACATAAGTGATCCAAAGGAAAGAATTATAAATTACATGATCATTCAAGGTAATTAGAAAGCTTGCCAGGTAATTTCAAGAAATTTTCATCCCTGTTTTCCCAAAATCAAATCAATGATAACAGCATGGAACAGAGCAGTGTTGGTGAAAACATATTTTGAACTTCATCCCCAAGACAGCTGCCTTCATTCTGTTCCTTGGTCTTAGACTGCATCTCATACTTAAAGTGATCTTTTCCCAAATGAAGATCAGTGGATAAAGAGACTGGAAGCACTTTGATCACTCTGTCTGCCTAACATCAACATCATAAGCCCAACAGTTTTTCTACTGATGAACATTCATTCCACTTCATAAGCTAAAAGTTTTACTCATTAAATCAATTAATTGAAAAAATTGAGACTCAAAGAAATTATATAATTTATCTATACATACCTGCATTCTAATCTGGATACTTCTATAATGCCACACATTTTCCAGATAGGCTCTGGATATCTAAATCTAACTCTATGAGGACACTTAAAGTTCAATAGAAAAAATTTTGTTACTATAGATGATGAAATTTATTCACTTTATTTTTGTGGATGTTAATAACCTTGAACAGCCTAAAACCCCACCGTATTTTTTAATCACTTGTGATATACTGAAACACAGTGTCAACTAATATAAATCACTCAGATTCTCACCAAGGTCACCAACTGTTCTAATAATAATGGTCTTTTCTCAGCTTTTCATGAAATAAAAAAAAAATTCTGTGAGAAAAATGGTCATAGAAAATGTGAAATGTTAAATCCACTTGCCCAAAGTTGATTTCTAGAGAAGAAAAGACACTGTTGAGTCTTAAATGATAAAAGTGATAGATGAAAACAAGACTGAAATATTAAATTCAATGCCAATTTAACATCTGAACAATTTGACATGTCACATGTATAGAAATAAAACAATTTTTTTTTAAAAAAATCAAGAATCTTTAAAGCAAGGCAAATATTTCTCAAAAAGTGAGAACTAAATTTTAAGTGAAAGGTTAAAGGCTAAGTTTCCATCTGAGCATACAGCATCAGGTACATGATTTTTGATGGAATTTTATTTCAGAGAAAATTCCCAATTTGAAGCTATTTCTGCATTAATGGTGTGTAAATTCTCTAATGCTTCAGAAGTACTTTAGGTCTTATGAACATCAAATATTTACTCTTCCAAATGGTTAAATATATGAAAACAAATGTAGCATTAAATTTGTGAAACAATTTTGATGATTACTCACCATTCTTTCAGGAGATGTGCACTCAATACTATAGGTAATATTCAGTAAGCCTTCAAGAAGAGTATGTTTTCATTTTGACATTTATGCAATGCATTGATCATATTTCTGTTGTTTAATAGGTCTTACACCAACTCTGGTACAAAGCATGGACAACAAACCTACCTTACCCACAGCAAGCTTTCTGGAGAACACGTCACATTTGTCCTTATTTTTCACATCTATGTTTCTTGCTGTATATCATTAGGTTAGAGTACTCAAGTCAAAAGTCCTGCTTCTCCTTATTCCTACTGCATAGGGCATCCCAGTGAATCATTAACTTTTAAAACAAGGATGCATCTCCTGTCTCAAGTTCTCCCAAGAGAAGAAGTCACTCTCCTGTATCTTTATATTAATAAAAAATCTTGCTCAATGTCTCACACTTAGAAGATGCTCAAAGTCCTGAGCATTTGTCAGTACAGTAGTGTACTGTGAATTCTTCTAAACCTGTGTTATATCAACCTCAACTGCTGTCATTCTTTGCACTTTTCTGTAATGATATGTTCACTTTTAAATCAAAATTTACATATGGTGTTACAGTAGGTTCGTGGGGAATATAGGTAAGCCCAGAGCCATCAGTACATAAGGATGAACAGCCAGGTAGCATCAACTTGGAGATGGTGCCCAAAAAGACCTGCTAAGTGAAGAAGGAAAGTGACAGCAGGTCCAGGAAAACTCTAGCTGCCTCTTCAGGGCCACTACGCTGTGGGGTTCCATGCAAAAAGAAGAAAGAAAAACAAGCTGTTGGAACCAAGACGTGACTAGCCTTTCTTGCTGTATACTCTCTCTTGAAAAAACTAAACATGAAGCCAACAAACACAAGAGGAATGTTTGCAAAGTTCAAACCTAATAATGGAAGAAAAGGCAAAAGACCGTGGGACTGAGCCTGAGAGCTGACAACGTACTCAAAACAGGCACAGGAACTATTTCCACACTCGCAGAAATTTCTCCAGTGTTGATGACAAAACCTGTGAACAAAGCAAACATTTTTCTCTGAATTAGTCTTCCTGCTATGGCTGCTTCCTATTACACAGGCAATTATGTTTTTGAATGAATGTCTGCTGTTCTAGGTGATCTAGAAATTTATCTTGTCAGTGCTCATAAAAATGCCACCCTTTGTTTTCAGTTAGTGACTGCAGATTCACTACAATAGAACAGAAGGCAATTTTTCTATTTAAAATTGAAGAGATCAAAACTCTTTGCTTTGTCATCAGTCTTGAGTTATTTTGACCATAGCTCAAGATTTGTTGAGCACGTGAATAAAAACAGCACCACGGCAAAGTCTATGCGTTAAATTGCAGCTTTCATTTATGATGTAATAGAAAAATTTCTGACGTTCTCACTCATGAAGTTATCCCTCTAGTGCACCTTTAAATGACAATCATATAATTATTTTACAATGCCACCTAAATGCCACACTTCTGAACTACAGAATGGAGCATATTAAAGTTATATAAAAATTTTAGGACATACCGAAACAAGTGATGTATTGAACCTATCCTTATATCACCAATTTCATTAATCAATACTCATAATGTTGTAGACACCTTGGTAATTCTTACAGTGAAAAATTCTCTATATTCCTGTTGACTCAGTCAATATCACAATTATTATTATTTACTGAGTAAAACCATTTTCATCCAGGAAATTCCAAGCATGAATGATAAAGTAATGACTTCCTATGTCACAAAGACTTCTCCAGGATAGTTTGTACAGAGAAGAAAAATCATTATAAGTCCAGGTTTTCTGATGAATTTGCTGTGCTGTCTAGAATGGTATGCTCAAAGAGAGTCCCTTACCAAAAAATGTAAATAAATAAAATAATTTGGAGAGATTAATAATGTTGCCTATGAACCTAAGAGAGACTATTTGAAACTTGTATATTTTATACTAGAGAAATGATTTATCTAAACAGAATACCATCTACTTAAAAGTACATTGTTTGTATTCGATATAAGTTTCAAAAAGAGCACTGTTAAAATGAACGCTCAGTCACTGGTTATCTTATGGCAACAAAGAAATAGAGCGTTGATAAGACTCAATTCAAATCACAATCAATAAAACTGGCCCACAAATCAGCTAGAGTCATAAGTCATTCTTTAATTTGTCCCATTTGACTTATGTCTACTAAGTGTATTCTTTACACATCTTGACAATATGGTAAAAAAAACAAAATCTGAGGTTGCAGTTCCCCATAGCAGCCCTACATAGTTGGCAACTGAAACAGTTTCTATTGGAAAGAGCTTGACATTTGAAATCTCTTGTTTGTGCAGACTGATCTTATCAGTATTTATTCTGGCATCTGTGGTGGGTGAAGGAGGATAGTTCAAATGCCAGCTTCACTGCTTCTTATTGATAGGACCTTTGCACATTTATTCACTTTTCTTAGCTTCGATTTTCTCTTCTGCACAGCATGGATAATGAAAACAAAGCAAATTGGGAAGCAGTGAAAACTACAGGAATTAGAATGTGTATGTATATGCCTTTTCCTTTTGCAGTACATAAGTAGTTCCCTGGCTAAAGTATTTGATGTTTTTGTGTAGTGATTAATAATGCCAATGTTAGTGATAATCTAAAAAGTGATAATCCAAGTGCTCCCTCCCTACCCCTAGGATACAGTCCTCTTCCAAGGAATCCTTTCCACCTGGCCAGTATACATTAAATGTTGCTGCATTTTCTTTTTGCTTCTCACCTGCTTGTCTGTGAGCAGGTTCAGGGAGTTCATCCCATCTTAGTATAACTTGCATCCCATGTCCTCATTAACAGCTACAGGACTTTTTCCCCATATGCAATATACACTGCTTCCATGACTTTTCAATTCTACCGGGAAAGATGTATGTATATGTTAAGTTTTTCGAATTAAAATGGAGACCTGTTTCACTCACAGGTGAAAGGAGCCATAATATAGAGAAAAGTCCCTGCAGCCTGGACTTCCTCTCCTTTACTGCCATCTCCTGACAGGATGCATGTTTGCCACTGGGATCCATCACTTTTCGGAGCCTCTCCTTTCTCAGGGGAGGACTGAGGAATTTGAGCAAAGGCTGCCATGCTGTTGTTGGTGCTTTAACCTGAAAGCTCAGCACTTCCTCTGATTCATTCTGCTGATGGGAAAGGCTAAGTGATGTTAGGATCTAATCCAGGGATACTGCAATGGGACCAGAGCTGTTAACATGAAAACACACCCCGTCATTCTATGGAAGAATTATTTTCTTGGTAATGATTTTGAAGGTGTCCTCTTAGGAACTGAGAGTTACAGATTATAATCCCATTTGAATTTGGCCTTCCATATCTGTAGAATGATAAGCATGAGAGTGATTTTATTCCATGTTTCTCATAGGTGTCTTATGTCAAAATCTTTTTCACTCTGCAGGAGAATTGACTCTCGAACACTTAGCACAGTGTATGCTACAGAATACCCATGTTAAGAATACATACTTATTTCAAACCATGTTCACAGGCTAATCTCACAGCTGTTTTTAATTCTCATGGGAGGTGGGCAAGACAGTATCGCCTGTTCCATCACAGAGTTCAGCAAACGTGCACATGGATTCAAGGTTGCAAACAATTTCTAGCCGCAGATCTATCTTCTTCCTCCTGTAGAAGTACTTGTTGTGGCCCAAAATGATTATTTCTAAAGTTTAGAACATAAATTTTATAAAGAATAGTAAAATGTAGGCACATATTAGAAATGATGTAGACTTATGATTTCAAAAAAGGCATTTTTGAAATTATAATTGACTTATTAGAGCAATCTAGGCAAACAGCAACAGCACTGGAGTTTCTCTGAAAATTACAAGACCTGGAAAATGTGAGATAAACCAGATTACATTCATTATGAATTTTATAAAGAAGCTGAGTTTAATTAATCCCCAATATCAAATTCTACTAATTAACATTGAGTTTTTGCAAGGTCTCTATTGCAATGCTTGGTTAAAAGAGGCCTCCTGCCTTCCGTATTTTCAAATTACTGTCAGATTAGATTGAAACCCTTTTTGTTTTATTTTGTGCAATCTTAGCACTACTTTGTGTGTAAGTTTTATTTATATCTAAATAATTAACAATAATGAATGCCCTTTATTTTTAGTGACTTCCTTATACATGCTGTCTTCCTAATATGATTAGTTTTAGCTATAAAAGATAAGATGCAAGTATATTTGTCAGAAAACATATATGTAAATTTTTATTATATATAAATCCTTGTTTTTACTATTGTTTAATTTATGCTTAAAAATGAAATTATAGATATTTTAGGAGAAAATATATTTTTTACAGTTAAATACATTATAATTTCCTGTTGCAATATAATGAATCAGCCCAAGACTTAATGAGTAAAGCCCGGAAGACACTGTCATTCTTATCTGTTGTCATTCTGGAGTTGGGCCACCTCAGCGCCGAGTTCAGCCCCTCCGGTGCAGTGCGTGGCATTTGGATGGGGCTGGAAGCTGAGTTCTTCCCTTTGCGGGCTGCTGGACTTCGGCCGGCCGCTGATATCTCAGCTGTGGTCCTCAATCAGATCAGTTGTGCGCGCCCTGGACATGTGCCCGCACCTTCCTCTCAGGACGCTGGCTGAGTACAAAGAGTCACTTGTGTTCCACGAGAAGGAAGACGTCTCCAGTCCTGGGTGAGCCTCTGTTCTCCCCCACATTTCAATTCCACCCACATTGCTGTTCCTTCTGCATGAGTCTGTGTGGACCAGGACATGACAGGGGAGGCACTTCCCCATGCAACAACTGTCAGTGGAATTCATGACCATGTTATGGAACTGCCAGTGTTGCTCCTCTAGCCACAAGTTATTGACACATCCACTACATGCCAGAAATCCCCAATGACTCACAAGAATTCTCACCTCAAACCAGCATCCCTTGATGGAATCAAGCTCAAGCTGTGTCTGAATATTGTCTATTTCCTGCCCCAGGCCAGATGCACTGTGGGATTCCCAGCATGTGGATTCTGAGTGTACTTCCTCTCTGTAGAAAGAACTCTGAACTAAAGAGATAAATTATTTGTCCTACTATGACCAACCACACAGTGTTTAGAAACATGTGGACTGACTTCCTTTCAAAGAAGGGGGAAATAGGATTCACATGGCAATTAGTGACCCAGAAAAATATTCTGAAACATAGGTGGGGATGTATAGTAAACCCCCTGATAGGGCTCAGTCCTGCTGCGTGGCACTGATGCTACATGGCCTTGGGCTCTGCTCTCTTGGCCTTCAGTTCCATCCTCTGATTCACCTTTCCTTTCTCATAAATTCAGTCTTCACTGTTAGGTTGTCTCTCCATCCAGCTTTTTCAGTGTATCACCTCAAGGGTCCATAGGCTTGTTTTCATATTTTATCGTCTATTTTATGGTAAGCCAGTAGAATTCTATCAAAAACTAATGACAGAAAAATTTACTTTTGCATTATTTGTAAGAATTATATGAATATAATCTGTGCTCCTGGAAAACAAAGGCTGTGGTCACAATTTTTAGGATACATCCTTCTCTACTTTAAGCTCTCTGTGAGGTTGCTGGTCGACCACACTCCAGAAGCTTTGTAACTTAGCAGAGTGGGTCCCTTAGGCCTGCCCCTAACACCCTTAGCTCTTTGTTAACGGTTCTATGAAAAATCATGCAAGATGCTTCTGATATTTTTAATTATAATATTCTAACCTTGGATTTAATTGTGGCCTCAAGCCATTCTGCTCTAAGGAGATTGGGAATGAGAAATTTTAATTTTTGTGTCGGCCCTTCTCTGGCTGCGTTACACAGCCCATTCTTCAGCTGCTCTTTCAGTTCTGCTCCTTCCCTCACGCCCTGGAGGAGGACAGGTGGCACTTGCAGGTATTCTTCCTGGAAATCTTCCTAGCTAACTCACCAAGTTCTTTAGGAACATTTCCTGTTCTCAACGTTTCTTCAAAAGATAATGGGGCAAAATTTCTGCCATTACAAAAAAAAGTCCAGCTTCCTCTAGCCTTCCAATATTTTCCTCTCTTAAGCCTCTCAGCGGTTTCTCCCTCGTTTATTTATCTTTTCAGAATCATTTTTATGTCCTTTATTTTTCCACTCCTTTAATGGTCTTTTTACTTCAATTTGCCAACTCTCTGAAAGCCCATGTTGCATAATTTAGGTTGCTATGATAGTACAAATTTTTAAGCACTGAAAGGCATTTGAGTTATCATTTGCTGCATAATAATTCACCCCAAGCATTAGTAAATTAAAATTATAAAAACTGCTTATATTTATCTCCTATGGTTCTAGGTGATGAATAGCCTAGCATGGGTAGCTCTTGATCCAATGTATTTTTCTTTTCTTTTTTCTTTTCTTTTTTTAATTTTAGAGACAGGGTCTCACAATTTAGTTCAGGTTGGGCTTGGCTTGAATTCACTATGTAGCCTAGGCTCACCTTAAACTCTAAGAGATCCTCCTTTCTAGTGCTAGAATTAGAGGTATGTGCCACCACACCTGGTCCAACGAATTTCATGTGGTTGCATTCATTCACTGGCTGGGAGTAGATTTATCTTGAAGACTTTCTCTTTTGTATAGTAGCCATTATTCACTGGTGGCTATAACTTCTGAGGTTGCTATCTAGAATAATAATAAATTCTTGTTATATTTATTGTATTATATTAATTGTATTTACATATATATAATGAATATGAAGTTTAGGTTTTCTCACACCATGGTGGTATTATTTCACGAGTAAATGCTTAAGGGACTAAGAGGAAAGCTGTCAATTTTTTTAAGGCTGAGCCCTGAAAATGGCAAACAATTTTTGAAATATTTTATTGATACCTTGGCCCTAACGTAATAGCAATGGTGCCTGGGTTCCAATTGTTGGAGGAATAAATTGCAAATTTAGTTTCTGGCATGTGTAGGATTGGGGTCAGGCATCTCTGTACCACCCAGTAATGAGGCAGGACCTGGGCATGTAGGTCACCACAATGGAAACTGAAATGTTAGTGGCTAAAATCATGAGGATCTAAGATTTACTTCAGTGTAATTGGGGCAGGGGAATGGAGAAGCAGTTCTCAATAAAAATAAGAGTGTCCATAGTAGATCATCTTTGAAACTGGATAATAGTCAGAATTTGCTATATAATTCATTCTATTTTCCAGGGGTCTTATGTATTTTGTACTATGAGGTTTCAAATAAATTCTTCTTCTTGATTCAATTGTATATTGTTTTGCTTCAAAGTTAATTACAAAAATTTAATTCTAAACATTAATTACATTTGGATTCAATGAATTATAATCATTACTTTAGGATTATGAAGTATAAATTTTACTCTGAAATATTCACAATTTACTTCCAAATCTATTCTATAAAACTCAGCATATATAAAGAACTCTTATAGGTCATTAATAGACAACCCAATTAAAATGTAGACATAAGAAGATGATAAATAGCCAGTATAGCACAAGGAATGGTGTGCAACTCTAGAATCAGAAAAATACTAATCAGTACAATAATAGGATTGAATTATACACTCATTAGGGAGATGAAGTTAAAAGTTTTAAAAGCCTGGTCATAGGTTATATGCATTGGAAATATGGTCTGTTTAAGGACTACTTTTCATTTTAATGATGTCATTTAAAGTTCTAAATATTGATGGAATCTCATTTATCAATTTTTTTCTTTTATACATCATGTCTTTTGTATCCTAGGTAGTTCTTGCCTACCCTGAAGTCATAAATATTTTCCCTTATAATTTCTTCTTAAAGTTTCATACTTTTAGGCTTTCTTATTTAGGTTCATAGATCCCTTCAAGTTATTTTCATGTATGCAAAAAAAGGGTTGAGGTTTATTTTTTTATATATGGATACCAGGTGTTCTAGTGCCATTTGCTGCAAACACTATCTCTTCCTCAGCTCTTGAATTGAGTTTATATTCTATAAAATGCTAATGTTAAATAATCTTTCAAAATTCAGTGGACCATATATGTGTGGTTCTATTTCTAGATTCTCTGTTTTATTCAAATGATCTATATGTCTTTCCTTACACCAACACTGCCTTGATTACTGTAGCTTTAGAAGAAGTCTTAAAATTAGGTACTATATTGCATAACAGGAAGAAAAGGTCTAAAAGAGCAGGGCAATTGGGAGGGGTAGGGGAAGGGAAAAAAGGGAAAGGAAAAAATATGAGAAGAGGAAAAAAATGGAAATAAGGTCTTTGCAAATAGGGAAGGGTAGAGGGGGTGAAGGTAGGGCAAGGGAAGGGGAAAAAAATAAGAACCAAGAAACTCATGTAATGGTACAAGATTCCAATGATGAATGTAACTGTATTTTATACCTAAAATGTACCAATAAAGTTAATGGGAAAGAAAAAAACCTCTATCAGCAGTACAGACATGAACTCTTATTAAAATGGTATTTTCCCAGTACATACAGAAAAATATGACCCCATACCTAATGTCATAAATTCTTAATAAGTTAAGTACATGATGTGAATTTTAAAATTATGAATATATAAAAAATTTTAAAAGGCAATTCTATAACTTCTTTCCTAAAAAGAGACTTCAGTTTATAAGAAAATGTGACAGATCATATGAAACAATTTTCTATGTGTGCTATGAAGTTTCTTGCAAATTTATGCCATGATT
Organism: Heterocephalus glaber; assembly: GCF_000247695.1. The sequence goes on from NW_004624766.1 coordinate 16,185,694, forward strand.
TACTTTTCTATCTCAATAAATATACCCTATAGCAATGAGGCATATGAGACATTATTTCTGTACATTTAAAAAATGAAAACCAAAAGTAAGTTGGAACACAAAAGCAAAGTCCTCTAAAACAAGAAAAGTAACACATGTCATATCATTTCATAAATTTAAAAAACAGATGAAAAAGTCCTAGTTGCTAAAGTAGATTATAACACTCTTAACTGGTGGATCATGTAGACTAATCTAGTATTTTAGCATCCTGGCTTGCTAAGGAGGGAGGAAATCATGGAGAATCATAAATTACCTCTGATTTTTGCTCTTCTGTAGCCAAGAGGGTTACAAGTGATACTGAATTTAGCTGTGTTCAATATATAGACCTCATGGCACAAAATCCTGACAGAAAAGCAAAGCTTCATTTTACTGAATGGCAGATTTCTCTTGCACAGGTATCACAAGTCAAGCATAGCTGTGCAGCTGGGATCCATGACACACCTTGAACATACAAAGAGATAAGAGAGTGTGGCATCTGGCTCCATGCAATCAAGTTAGAGATGGCTGTGATCATAGGAGGTAGTAAAAGGGGAAAAAAGATAACAATATCATGCATGGAGGGCCAAATTCTTTTCTACAGGAATGTGAATTAATCAATATAGACCAATCTTGAGTAGTGCTAAGAACAAGAATTCTTAGTCAGCTTTCTGAAAAAGTAAGTTCTTTGCTTAACTGATGGGCCACACCTCATTTTTTTGTTATTTTTATCGGTGCATGTTTGCCACACACAATGACCACATTCATCATGGGAAGGAAATGTGTACCTGTGCATAATAAATCATAGTGTTTTTTTCCCACCCTTCAATCCTTCTCCTCCCCATTTAATTTACAAAAGCTCTGTTTCCATTTTCTCTTCCATTATCTTTTTTTAATTCTTTTTCCCTTCCTTCCTTCCCTTCTCACTCCCTATTGTTTCCCTTCCCATTTTAACAAGTCCTTCCTATTTCCCAACATCTTCCCTGCATTTTGCTCCTTATGTATCCTTTTGGGTTCTTTCTAGCCTTATCTGTGGCTTTGGCAGCCCCGTTTGGTTGCCACAGCTTTTTCTTGAATCGTGCTATTGGGCAAGGAAGAATTCTCCTAAACAACCCATCAAGTTCAATATAGAGTAATTCTTGACTATTCTCTACCAAAAATACCCTGTCTGCTTGGTACTCGGGAAACTAACAAGTGTAGTCAGTTCTCTCTCTCTCTCTCTCTCTCTCTCTCTCTCTGTTTGTAGATGTGAGGAGCTCACATGATCATAATTGTTTTCCTCAGTACACAACGAACTCCATAGATTTCCAATTCATTGAATTTGAGATTGTGGGGACAGGAAGTTTTTAAAAAGTAAATATTAGATAAATAGTAATAGAGTTCTTACCCTGTTGTACTTCTCAATTCTTGAAGATGTTTATTACAACTAAAAGAAGATTGCAAGTTATGTTGTTCATAGCATATTAGGCATCACCCCAACCTCATCAGCTGTTTCTTCCTAGCTCAGCTGCAGCTGAGCTTTACACAGGCCACTGATGACAGGATTCTATCAGTCCAGGTCCTTCAGGACAACGAGGTTAAAGTGAGGATGTGGTTTCAAATCTTCAAGTAAAGCACTACATCTGAGGTGATACATTTAGTCCACAGTAAATTGGTCTTGTTCTTGATTCTTATCTGTTGCAATTACATCCTTAAATTCTCTTTACATTTTTCTCCAGTCATTCTGACTCTCTACCTCTTTAATTTTACGTGGTATTTACTCTTAGTGCAGGCCTTGTATTTCTGTTCCTGAGTTTTGATATTCTCTCTCTCTCTCTCTCTCTCTCTCTCTCTCTCTCTCTCTCTCTCTCTCTTTCTCTCCATATTCAATATCTGTAGTGTCCTGTGTCCTAACCAAAAGTCCTCTTTCTCTGTCTCTGGGTTTCATAATATCCTACCAATGTCATTACTTTAGTGCAATAGTTAGCAAACTCTTTCTATAAAAGGAAAAGATGTTAAATACTAGGTCTTCCAGACTGATATTTTATTGCAACTGCTCAAGCCTACCATTAGAAAGCATCCATGAATATGTAAGTGAAAGTGAATAATACTTGCTTTGCACCAAAACATTCCTTCCAAAGGCTGATAGTTGGCTAGATTTAGGGTAGAAGTGTGCCTGTTTTTGCTTCAGTGTAACAAATGTGGTAGGCTTGGCTCCTAGTTGGAGCTGCCATCTAATAACCTCAGGCCTGGTCTTGATCTCAGCCATACCTACTTTAGGAGATAGAGCACTTTTAAATATCATTGCAAAGAGCTTCCAATTTTCCCTTTGTGTTCTTTTAGACATTCCAAATATATTCTTTGTTCTTTTCTTTGTGTACACCCTCTAGTTTTGTCAGAAACTGACGCTCATGTTGTAGCTGTTTCCAGTCACCATTATTAACCACAGTAACCACATGTGCTACAGGCTCTTCCTTTCTCCAAAGCTTGGCTTCTCTTTGCTTTATATTCAAGTCTGGCTATATAATTTCTGAGGCCCAGTGCAAAATAAAAGTGCAGACCCTTCTTCAAAAACTGGAGCAAAGATGTTGGGGATGTTTTGTTGCTGTTCTGCAGCCTCCTTTTAAATTCTCATGAAGTTTTATTTGCTATTATCATATTTTCTTGAGCATGAAGAAAGTTGCAGCACAAACATAGATTCTCATAGGTGCCCAGGTGCTGGCCCTGTAGTAAGTGATGCCAACTCCCCATGCCAACACCTCCATCCTTACAAGGACGAAGGTTGGAAGCAGTACTAGGCAAGGCCAGCAAGTGGTGTCCAAGGATGGATCCCAGGAAGGAGGAAAAGCAGTAAAAAGCAGGATTGTGTGAGAGCTATACTCCAAACCCCTGCATGTACTACACATCCCCCTACTACAGGGGACTTCACTTACATAAAACAGACTCACAGGTAAGATTGCTGAAGAATCTAGACAGTGGTTACAGACTATTACCTTCCAATCTCCGGGCCTCTCAGCTTGCACAAATGTACGTGCATTGGTTAGTACTGGCGCCGTTACATCTCTCAATACCATAACCTGTAATAAATGAGGGGCTCTGAAGCCAATGAAAAGCATAGATTGACATTTTTTCATTGTTTCCTCACCAAAAAGAAATATGTACAACACTCATCAAATACAGGAGCAAACCAATTCCTGGTTGTCATTCTTGAAGACCTGTTTCCTGGGCCACTCCTGGATAATGAATGTATTGGTGAGCATCTCAACAAGAAAACAGATCATCCCCTCAAAAGACTGACTACCTCAATTCAAGGCAAAGGCTATTTACAAAATAGTGGGCAAGTATTTTTTAATGAAAAACTAAGGGTGGTTTAAGTGCCTTGGAGTTAACTGGGCTGAAAAACTACTCTATTTAAATCCAAGCACAAGGAGATTCTTTCAGAGAAAAAACAGAACCCAGTTGTAGTTGACCCCAACAGAGGATGTGGCGTCCACTGGAGTAACACACAAACAACCACACAAGCAAGTAGGAAGCTGGAATACTTTCTCTTTTGCCCCTTTGCCCACCCTCTGATCTCTTGTGGACACCTCTCATCTACTAACCAATGCATTCCACATTGTGCAGTTCACACTGAACGTGTTTTGAAGGCCCAGAGTATCGTCATGTGGATAATAAAATGGAAATGATAGAGTAAAAATAAGGCACATGGAAACTTATTGTGCACTTACACATGTGCTTCTGTATCACTAAGCGTGCCTTCCCCAGTCACCATCCCCAAAGAATTGGACAGAATCTGTAATCTTGTGTGTTGAATGCACTGCAGTTTTAGATATCTAGAATCAGACCAACAATTCCATAACGATCTTCACAATTTGCAAATCAGAGGAACAGTCTCTGAGACTGTTCTTCTGGCCCACAGATTTACACAGTGGATCTTGACAAGTTTGATTTGCAGGCAGCGGAGTCGTTTGCCTGGGATAATTTTTCTGTTCTTTATTTCTTGGAACAGTAATGATAACAATCATACAGCAACCACAACTGCATGAAAATTGGTCTCTTAGTCTAAGTAATCCAGAGAAAGTCTCCTGGCAGTACTGCAAAATGAACTGCTAGAGATAGTGAGCCACAGACTTTCCCACTACAACACGCAAGAATAAAAACAAAATGGAAACATTTGGAGCAAAAAGACTTTGGTCAATATTTTATATGACAGATCATGACCATTCAGTAGGAAAATATATGACATTCGGAACAAGTAAATATGATATTCAGTTGAAGAATGATTGTTAATTCTAGTGACATGAGTTTATATCAATTTGTGAGTATTTACTCAGTATCTACTGTGTGTTTAACATTTATCTTGGTCCTCCCAGGAGTACATTGAAAGAATACGGACTGTGTTTAAAATAATCTACATTTCTGCTTAAAATATTATTAAGTAGGTTATAACCATTCATTCTACTTTGTTTTTATTTTGATTTTCTTATACATTGGTGTATATTATACAATATTGAAAAAATATAGAATGGTAACTTCAACTATCAGAAACAGTAGTTTACTACCAGTGTCAATATTATTACTGTACATAATTATAAATACTATATTTTTATACAAATGGAAGCACATTTTATACAAATGGTTTACTTATATCAGCAAAATCACAAATATTAATAATGTGTTTCACTATGACATTACAATGACCACAGTGTCACTGGGCAATAAGAATTTTTCAGCTCCATTATAATCTGATGGGGTCAGCAATGTAATGCAGCCCATTGGTGACAGGAACATTGTTATACAGCACATAACTGTGTACCTTCCATATTCCTAAGCATCCAAAGGAAATAGACCTCATCATGTGCCTTACTCTGTGATTACCACTCTGGACACACACACACACACACACACACACACACACACACACACAAATACATTTTTAAGTTTGATTTTGTCCATCAGCTTTGCATTACTATGACAAAATACCTGAGAGGTAAAAAACATTTTGGGGAGAAAAAGATTATATTGGCTCAGTGTTTTGGTGCTTTCAGACTGTAATTAGCTACTACTATGGCTTTTAGCCCAGGAATGAAGCAGAAATGTCATGGCGGAAGGGTATGGGTAAGGAGAGCTGCTCACACAGCACCCAGGAAACACAGAAAAAAAGAGAGCACATGAAGGGCCTAGGGCAAAGTTACCCCCTTCAGAGTCCCAACCCCAGTGACACAATTCATTCAATTAGCCACCGTCCCCCAATTAACTCATTAAGCCTTGGCTTCACCAATGCAATCATCCATGGGTCAGGTTAATATGCTCATGATTATGTTATCTTCCAAAAGCTCCACCTCCAAACCATGAGCCTTTTTAGGAACATTTTTTTACTTAATTTTCATAATTTCTTGTCCCTGAGTCCCAAGGGCACTTATGCAAAATGTATTCTGTCTCATTATGCAAAATAGATTCATTCCATCTGTGAGAGGCACCAAAGTGTCAGTAGTTCCAGCATTTCTTTAGAGATCAAAGGCTCCTTGAAGACTCAAGGCAAACTCTGGAGTATAAGCCTCTGCAAAAATCAAAAGCAAGTTACACAAAATAAAGGGAAAATGACAAAAGTATGTATTTCCATTTTAAAAGAGAGGAATAAGATGAAAAGAAGAAGAAAAAGTAAAAGGAAACATGAGACTAGAGCAAGATCAAATCCCAATAGGGCAGATATTGAGTCTTGTAGCTTCACATCAGTATCTGGGCCACACAGAGGCCGCATGATATGAGCTCCAAAAGTCTTGGGCAGCCTGGCCTCGGTGGCCTTGCTGGAGGCAACCCACATGGCCTCTTTCTTGGGCTGGCTCTTTCCACTTCTTGCAGCTTTCCTTGGAAAACTCTCCACATTTCTAGAATCTCTGAGTCACTGGGGTCTCCACTGCAGCCTTGGCATCACTGTCAAGGCATCATGCCTTCCCCCTCTCTAGGGCTGCCTGCAGGGATGCTGACTGTCACAAATTCCCTGACCTCCCAGGCCTTGCTTTGAAATCTCAGTAGAAGGTTCCATGTCCTTACATCACTTGCATTCTGCAAGACCATGTGGGTGATCCAAGGTCCACTTGGTTTGTTCAGTAACCATGCCTTCTTTGGCCTCTGCTTCAAGTCTTTTAGTTTGCTTTTTGATGATGACACTAACTGGAAATTCTGGCTGAAAGCATTCAGTGATATCTATGCTATAGCCTGAATGTTGTGGTGCCTTAAAATTTCTCCCACCAAGCCTTACACAAAGTGTTAGGACATGGACAAAATGTAGACAACATTTTTGCCAGAATGTTACATTTGTGGTCTCTAGCCCAATGCCCAATAGAGTCCTCACTTACTTCTGAAATATCAACAGTTTTTACTGTTTTCACTCCTATCAGCCTTCTGGTTTTGCAAGCTCCCACCAGAATCAATACTGTGCTTAAAGTGTTCTAAGCCTTTTCTTATCTGCATCTTCAAGCCTTTCCAAGCTCCTCTTGCAAACCAGTTCCATAGTCTTCTGAACCACATAGTTCAGGCATGGTCATAAAAATGACACTGTACTTGATCCAAAATTCTGGGTTAATTTTGTATTTCTGTGACAAAATATCTGAGGAAAACAACTTCAAGTAGACAAAGTTTATTTATATTCATGATTTCAGAGGTGTTAGTCCATAATCAGATGCCTGTATTGCTTTTAAACTTACAGTGAAGCAGCAACATCCTGATGGAAAGATACAGAGGAGCATGGACAAGGAATGTTGCTCACCTCATGGCAGCCAGGAAGGGGGGAGGGTAGAGAGAGAGAGAGGGAGAACAAAATGTGGCCTCTAAAGTCACATCCCAGGGACTCACTTCATACAATTTCACCCTCACCTCCCAGCGAGCCCACTGAACTTTAAGCTTATCAATAGTTATCAATAGTCATCCAATGATGACATATCACCTTCATGCTCCAATAGCCTTCCAAAATCCCCACCTCTAAACACATGAGTATTTGGGGGGCTGTTTTGATTTTACAACCATAAGTGGGATCTTAGAACATCCAGTGTACTCTAGGTGTTAATTTATGCAGGACAATTGCCTAGGGATCAATCAATTTATAGCCGTGTTTAAGGCAATGAAAACTGAGAGATCCAGCTCTTTATGTTGCAGAGTGTCAAAGAAGAGAGGATGTACAGCAACTGACAAGATAAGATTAGCAAAGAAAAGGGTCAAATAGGATGAAATATGTTTTGATATGTGAGTTGGAAGAGCATTTCCTGACAGATAAGACCTTACTTCAGAGGCATGCTTTGTAAGGATCCAGTTACACTCCAGCCATACAGTCTTATCTGAGCTTTTGATTTGGGGCAGCTGGTGAGTTAAGAGAATTTCCTTAGCTCCTGGCAGGTCAGTGGCATGTCTGTTCTGTCAGTGAATTGTACAACAGTTTCAAGGAGTCTCTAGTCCAATTTTACTGTTACCAACAGAAGTTTTGTCATATAATATTTTACTTTTTAGCCAGGGATTTATCTCAGTGGTTCCGCTGCCTACCTTGCAAGCACAAGGACCCAAGTTCGATCCCTGGTACCAAAAAAAAAAAAGAAACAAAACAACAACAACAACAAAATATTACTTTTTAAAAGGGAGCACTCTGGAGGAAGGTTGACTTCATCCTCAATGATGACCCTTTATTTTAATGAGACACAAGGATTTGTAGTCTTAGATGCCCCTGAAAGGATGGCATAATGATAAAACCTTCTGTTGATGCTGCCATACATCTGTCTGACACTAACGGTCCCATTAGTGCAAATTGTAATTGAGTAACCTGGGCACGTATAGGTTTAAAAGTGGGGCCAATGTAGTAATATCTGAACATAGCCTCTTTTGTAGTTCTTTAGTTTCACATTATTTTACTTAAGTAACTATTAGGAGTAAAGATTTAATAATGAATCACAAAGATGTTGGAAAATACAAAATTATATTTTAAATCTAGAGGGGCAGTACTTATACACCAGTTACAATGCTTTAGGCTGCAATATAGTGTAAAATAATACAAATTTAAATATAACCAAAATACCAATTTTTTAAAACAAATGAGTAATTTCTGAATGATGCTAAGAAAACAATTTCCCTTTAATTTCCATACATGTTAGCAAAAGCAAAGCTTTTGGATAGAAACATCGCCACTATTGGAATACTGGCAGTCTGAGGGAAGATAGCAGTCAACTGTATTGCCTAGAATGAATTACTAAGATAGTTAGTTATTTGCCATGTATTTGTGGATCCAAGATCTCCACTGTTTATCCACAAATATTGGCAAAATTCTCAACCATGGGTCATGAATGCAGGTGTCTGGCATTAACAAAAAAAGGGAAATGATGCTGGCCCCACATAGCCTGATTGATGCAGGAAAGCATTTACCCTCCAATAAAGACTTTAATACTGGAAACTAATTTTAGCCAGTTAAACTGAGGGGTTAGGGGGAGTGTTTAAAATGTTAATCTGAAATGCTCTGAAGAAGAATCAATCAAAATGCACTTTTCTAAGCTCTGCTCTAAAAATTCTAAACCAGAACTTCCAATAAGGATAGGAAATACGTAGTTTTAAAGTCACTTCCAAGAAGAATTTCTGTACACTAATGTTTAGGAAACACTGAACTGTAAATAATAATAACAACAGAACTATTAAGAGAGCAAATCAATTTATTCTGAAATTTCCTCTTAAACCTTGATAATCTCTGATTTAATCTATTACCAAATCAGTGTGATTGCATCACTTCAAGGTCACTGATATCTTGTTTTGTTTTCACCATCAACAGCACGCTGAGTTCAGATTCTCCTTACCTCTGACTAAGCCTCCGCCTGTTAGTACCTCCTAGCCAAATCTCCTAGCCACATACAGATACTGAACACTGAAAACGTGGCTGGGGAGGTAGAAAAATAAAATGTCTTATTTTATTTCATTTTAGTTAATTTAATTATAATTTTATAAATCATGATATCCTACACATATTAGAAAATTCTAAGTGTGTTTGAATCAATTTGAGATCAAACATCTATTTTTAAGGGTTAATTCGATGTAGCCTTAAAATAAATCAAACATCTTTGATGGAAATTCAGCAAATATTTTGCATGTTAAAAATATGCACCAAATCTCAAAAGTAGTTAGCATGAAAAAGAGAATCCAAAATATCTCAATATTTTTATATTGTTTCCCTGCTAAAATGCAAGAGGCAAGGGAAAGAAGGGGAGGGGGAGGGGAGAAGGAAAGAGAAAATGTGAGAAAAAAATGAAGCTAAATTATTACACTCAACTTGAGTTAGTTGCATGTATGCCCGTCATTCTGTTTCTCTTGGAGAGCTCACACCATCCTGGTACAAAGTGAGGCAACAGGTATCAGTGAGTGTGAGCAGAAACACACCTACCATTTAGTGAAAGCCATGCATTTCCATAAAATCCTGGAGATATGGGGTAAACAAAAGACAGAAGACAACCTGGGACTGGTAGACAGGAATATTGAAACTATAGATTTTCCTTAATTCATATTTTAACATACAAGTAAAGTAAACAGAAATATCAGTGTCAGATTTCTTTGTTATCTATTCTTTAAGACATTTTTGCTCATTATGAGGAACATACATTTTTGCTCATGGTTTGACAGCCAGGAAATGTAATCAAGGAATCAAGAAGTTGAAGGTGAGAAGGCATTCTCCACAGAGTAAGGTGTAGAGAGTGCTCCAGTCATTCAGTGTCAAAAGTAACAAAGTCATTGCAGATTGGGCTCAAGAAGTATCTTCATAATTGCTCTTCAGCTTTACACAACAGGCATTTAGTAAGGAGAGCTCGAAGGAGGTGCACATAAAATACGAGGAGGGTCAATGAAAGAAAACACCCAGCAAATCAAGCTCAGCATATGTTAAAGGCTTTCTCCTCTTATCCTACAATCTCTGCCCTACTCACCTCCTTTTAATTACCACTTGAGCAGTGCAGTCCTAAAGCTGTTTGATAGAGCCAGGCAAGGCTATAATCTCCACTCAGAGGAAAGAAGCCAGGGAGCCCAAAGCTGGATGTCAGAGTCTGCAGAAATCAGAAAGATGTTCATGCAGAAGACAAATGGGAATGAGCACCGGGAGCCCAGCGATGTAAGGTGAGAAGGGTATTCAGTGATACAGAGCTCGTAGAGTAGAGGCTGAGGTCCATGTGGGGCTGGCATACACAGTCTCCTGCAGGGTGCCCATGGCTGTGTAAGGGACAAGAGTCCCGTGGACATTTTTGGAACAGAATCATGAGCCATGGTTAGACACAAGTGGGTAGCTGAGAGTGAGCACAGACTGGTAGAGCAAAGTCTGCTGAAGAGGATAAATATACAGGAAAGTGAGTCTTATGACTCCAGGGATATTCGTTAATACAAAGATGTGTTAAAGAAATTGGAAGCTGGTGTCAGAGAATGGAGTCACAAAGCACGCATGAGAGAAGAGTCAAAAAGGAGAATGGTGAGCAGTCAAACTTGGAAGTGTTAATGGAAACTCAGTGCTGCACATACTCCCACCTACCAAATTTCTGTTTCTGTGACACCCTTCTTCTCTCCAAAAAGCTTGGGATTCTTACAGACATAACAAAGAATAAAGTGATCAAATTTGAAGCGGAACCTAATACGGCAAAACTAAGGAAGGATTCAAAGAACAATTTCTAAAGGTTACTAAAGCTGATGTGTCTGTCATGTGACAATTTAAACACAAATAAATATGATAAAAATAGTGACACAAGAACACCAGATTAATAAAATAGATACATGAATAAATGGAGGGGAAACAGTTTCCAAACCCCTCCTGCACCAAACGCTTATTGATGACAAAGGACAGAAGAAGGGCTGGGGACACAGCTCAGCCATAACGCCCTGGCCTGAGCAAGTAGGAGGCCCTGGCTTGATCTTCAGCATCACAAAAAGCATCAAAAAAGAAAAAAGAAAAAGACAGTTGAGGATGTTTGCCAAAGAGTTACAATAGATGCCTGTGAGAGTATGAACTGTCCTAAGCTATAAAGATGAGGTACAATAACTTTCTTCCTGCCCCAGACCTACCAGTGCCGATGTTTCTGAAACCCTTCCGTTCTGAATCAGAGAGAAGTAGGACATTCTGCTTTGTGACACGTGCCCTGTCATATTCTCCCTACATTACTCTCTGGATATTTCTATTGCTAATATTGTAGCATCATTTCCCATTTTTCTACTTGTTAGTCTGTGTTCTCAACAACACCGAGAGCTTAAAAGAAGAAATCTCTTCTATATGTGCTGAGCACAAAATCTGCTAGGTGGTAACGTATCTGTCTAATGGAAAATAATCTTTCACTTTTGGAATAAAATCACCATTTTGTGGAAAAATAGGGTACTTTCAAAATATAGTTAAACTGTCATTGTATCCTGGAAACTATTGATTATAAATGTGCTTGTTTCTGGTCCTTAGGCTCTGTATTAGATGGAGCAGTATTAAAAAGAAAACACGATGACACTTGAAGGTATTAGTCAATATTCACAACTCTGCTTCAGCCTCTGTGTGTGTAATTTAAATGCTAAATTCTTTTAAACTAAGTTGTTTTTTAGTCCCAGGGAAAAATAAACATTTACAAAAAAGACAAAAGTATTTATTTTAAAGACTGTGAGCAGTTTCCCAGAACTTAAATACAAAAAGTATTACACAACTTCTTGATAACTGAATATGTATCAGAACACAGGCCAGGAACTCAGGGTGGGAAATTATGTTCTGTCTTTTTAAAAAATTTCTCCTCTCTGGGATAATCATTCACTGTCTCTAGTATTCATTGTCTGTAATATTCATTTCATTGTCTCTAATATTCTTGACAATATTTCACAATCATTAGCCCTGGGCCATTTGTTTTGTTTTGTTTTAACATAAAGTCATTTATTTTAAATCCACCAGCTAACTAACCCAGTCCCTGTCTGTCAATCTTCAAGTGCAAGGAAGTCACCTCATGAGTGCAGATAATCTTCTCTCAGTAGACCTGTCTATTGCTCAGTGGATTCCTCAGTGATCTGCTTTCTGCTCCTGGTACATTGGTTGGAAAAGGAGCAGTCAATGATTTCTAAGTCATGCAGGAGAAGCTGAAGGGAAGGCTCAATCAGAGAAAAGGAGTCAACTTAAAAGAACAATGTAAAAGGGAGGATACTTTATAGGTATCAAACCTTACACAATTGTGAAAGAAGTGGGATCATATGACAAAGGGGTTGATGGATCCAACAAATGTCACTGAAGAAGAGTAATTGCAAGTCTACAAGATAAATGCAAGTCTGACCCCCGTGAAAAACTGTATGGGATGGCTGGAGGTTATTATCCCGTTTCCAAGTTCTCTGTCAGCAATATAGTGCCTTCAACTTGTGGCTGGTGCTCGCTTCCTTGTAAGACAACATTTCCTGACTTTTATGATTTGATATGACATTTCTCATAGTGATGTACTTGGTGCAGTTTAGAAGTTGTGAGTGAGTTTTATACAATATTATTTATCTAACTGTACATGTTTGAGGTCCATTACATTCAGGTAAAATTTCCTCCATAATTTGCAATTTTGTGGGGTTTCATCCCTGGAATTTTTCATGTACCTACCATTACTCTGAAGGTTTTGTTTGTTTTTTAAGTGGGCAAGGAGGTAGGCAGCCTACATGAGGATTTTGAGACAACCCACAGATAGGTTTCTGAGGTCTCCTGGAGTTTAGTATACTATCACTAAAGAACACCAAACATGACCTGGGTTACTACTTTACTTTCAAAACAAGAGCTTCCTGAGGAGTGAATTTGCTAAGATGCAATGCAGAAAGAGAGGTTAGCTGTGAATGTTTATGGGTGAGTTTAAAAGATTTCCAAACTGAAGAACACAGAAAACTGAAAAAGAAAAACAAAATCCACTGAATTTTATTGTCATTTACAAAATTCTGAGGGAAGAAAGATAGTTAAGCTCCTTGAAGCATAAACTTGGAATCCATCATGCTCACACTGTTTTACCAAACATGTCAGGTGGAATTAAGTTGCTACTTTATGACAGTTTAGGAGGAAGCAGTTTCTCTTTCAAGTCATGCAACCCAAGGAATTGTATGCTCTGAAATAGTCTCAGTTTCTGATAGTATCATACTTCCTAAAAGTGTGCTGAATCCTCCCACATCCCTTTTTTATCCTATCCCAGTGGCCCTGAAAACCAAAATCTCCCACAGTCTCACTTTGACCCCAAGCTTTCTGCTGCCCTCCCAGATGGCTGATGAGATGATCTGGAACTGCGAGGGATCTTGTCATCATTTGCTGAGTTCGTGGCACATGAAAATGAGCTGTTAAATGAATGAGCTAGTATATTAAAATGCAGAGCAAAGAGATAGTAAGGTTATCAGAATCACTGCTATCAAAGTCCACTTAACACATATTTCTGTAGATTCCAGAGCTCCCTCTGGTTCTTCTATATTTTCCATGACCACGTCTTGATGACCTTCAGGGAGATTTTCCTTCTCTCGTCTTGAGTGTCCCTGAATCCATGTGCAGTTCTTGAGAGAGGCTGTGGAATCTGGAGAGAGCTGAGCCTCACCATCCTCAGCATGACTGTCACCCTCTCTCCACTTCTAGCATTGCATCTCAGCCAATGCACACCCGGACTCTGTTGTTACCCCAATAATCTTGGCCACCCATGACAAATCCTTCTTTCCAAACAGGAGGGTAGTTTGTTTGGAAATGAAGAAAAAAAACCCAAAAAGCAACAATGTAAGTGCATTGTTGAGTTGTCCAAAACACAGAAGAGCAGTCTTCATTCTGCCCCTCCCTCTTTCACTTGCTAGAAGGACAAGGATAAGGAGCTAATGGCCTTGAGGTTTTCCAGAATAGATTGCATTGTTAAAGTATCCACTAATCTATTAGAGAAGAGGAAGTGAGGTGGGTACCCCAGAGTAACTATAAGCAGTAGTTGAGTTCAGAGAAGAAAAACTTTCCTACTCATTATTATTAGAATCAGAGCCATTGGTAATTGAAGCTGTACCTACAAGGCAGGACTCTCTAAATAAGTGACAGGAAAAAGAGTAGAGAAAGGCCACAGATAGCCACCAAGGTTTTGAACATCAAGCTAGAAAAGTTGGACTACTTGGTGGCCATCAGCAGCCACAGAGAGCTCCTGAGCAGAAGCGTGACCTAGGCATGTGTGTGAAGTGGGGCGGTCAGTCCAGAATGTGAGCTTCTTAAGAGAGGAGCAGGAAAGAGGAGCAATGGGGAGCGAGAGAGAGAGAGAGAGAGAGAGAGAGAGAGAGAGAGAGAGAGAGAGAGAAATAGCTGTCATATGAGTTCAAATCCAGGGCAGAGCAAATCAAAAGGCAACAGCAAAGGAACTAGGAGTAGAGCTTAGTTCATTCTGTTCTCATAAGTAAATAGTAACCAATAATTTTTCTTCAAATAAACATATTATATCATCACACATGAAATTTAATAAAATATGAAATTTTGAATGATGGTGATAGTTCTTAGTAACAGTATTCAGTCGAAGGTCATAGTGAAACAGGAAACAGTGAGGATCCCAGACACACAACTCTTTAACAGGAAGACAGGAACAAAAAGTGGCTTTTCATGTTGCCAGTGGCTCATCGAGTGACTCCTGTCAGCCTTGAGAGCCCCAAATAGAAGTTTGCTCTTCCTTATATACCTCCTTTTACATCTGGGAAGCTTAATTTTATTAGAGTCTCCCCGGGAATATAGCAAGCAGGATTTACACAAAGCAAAGCAGTGGAGAGGGGGAGAGCAAAGAACTCTGGCAGGACTTTCTGAGTCTGTCACGCTCCTTTGGTGACAGATTGTAGAAGTTGTCATGGCTACTTGGGTACATTCTACAAAGAGCATATTTACCCAGTCAACCCATAGTTGCCTAATAACACAGTTAACCCATAGTTGCCCAATTCTATATGGAGGGGTGGTCTCCTCTCTCAATAGAAAGCCTTGTTAAATTATAATAAAGTTTTTATACTCATAATCTTCTTGATAGATATCTCTGAGAATTTAGTACCTTCCTTGGAAAATCATTTCTCTCTTTTGAAAAGAAAAAAAAGCAAAGTCAGCGAACATTCAAGCCTTTTTCCAAAAGAAAATTATCTATGACAGGAATGGACAAATTCCCAGCACAAGAAGCTATTTTTTCCCTTCATCTCCATGGCATAATCATGTCATATGCTAAGACCTGGGAGTTGTTGGAAAATTGTTCTTGGACATTTAGATAATATCATAAAGTCTACCTTCTCCTATAAATAATTGTGAATATGATAGCATTGGCAGTGATTCTTACTGGGCACACATACCCAAATTTCTCATAATATCCAAAGGCTGAAAATAACTCTTTAGACTCGAGGGTAATACTTCTTGTGTTGTAAATGCATGCTCAGTGATTCGTGGGCATGATCTCACTTAGTGCTTGAGATGTCCACTGAGCTATCTGTTACTATCCTCCCGGTACATGTGGACATTGCATTGCAGAACACATGAAGAAATTAGCATTTATCTCAGTTGGTTTTATAGCATGAATGCTTCTTTAAGAACACAGTAAAGAAGTTGATAATTACTCATCACAGTCCAAGATGGAACTTTAAATATTGCAATAGAGAAAAGATTTAGCAATGGCCTGTTCTCTAGCCGCTATAAGGGAGATGAAAGAGCCTTGCTGTCTGGAGTGATCTCTCCACTGATATTTTCGGAAGGCATTGGATATGCTCTAGCTCCAAGAGTGTTCTCACTCTTTTCACCAATGTCCTACAAGTCCATGTAAGTACTACAAGTAACTACAAGTACTTGCCCTACAAGTACCATCTAGACGTGGAGCCACTACAAATGTCCCCTAGACCGCCTTTTGCTTTGCACTTACGATCTCTACACTCACTTTCCATGGAGTCATAGGGCTCAAGGTTTATAAATATATGTTAAAGCATATATTACATACGCTCAAAGCCCAGCTCAGCATCCTCTGAAACCATCCTGCCAAGCTGGGGTTTCCCTCCTGGCTCCTTTCCTGGCCTCATTCCTATCATGGAGTGAGTTGCAGCCACGAAGGTGAATTCAGGAAAAGTTGAATCCAGGGAAAGGTGATGTTGCCTTGGGCCATTTTATCTACCTAGACTACTTTCCCTATGACTTGTGCCTTTTGTCACATAGGGCCCTTTGATAATTCCTATCTGATTGTTGCATCAAAAAGGAATGTTTGAGATTTCTGTTTCTCCACACTGTATGTATTAACTTTACAGCTACATAATAAGGTGCATAATAAGCACTTCATAAATCCATACATATTTAAACATTCACCATGCTCTTTGATCATTTTCATATATAGCTGAAAATACATAGTTGATGATATCTGCATATACAGCTAGAGGTATATGATCTATACACTACATATATATGATACATGGCATGTGTATTTATGTATGGGTGAAAATAGGACTATATTTTTTCTTGACTGTTGGGAGAAAGAATCTTTTCTCCCTGTTCTCCATGAGGCAGCTATTCCCTGGATGACTGTCCAAGTCCTATGAAAAAAAGGCACCTGAGACAGATGGACAGCAAAATCTGATGACTCTGAGCATCACTACAGCTGGTCACCTGCACCCTAACCTGTCTTACAGTCACATGGTCAACTTTCAAACACTATAGCCATTGGGAATTTTATTACTTCTCATCAAAAGTAGCATGTTCACAGCATATGTTTGGTTAGTGAAAATGTCTCTTCATCATAACTACTTTCACAATCATCTGTATAAATCATTTATTTTAAAAAATAATAGAAAAGCTAAATCTGAATTAACATCGATTATAGCTTTTGAAAGTACTTAAGGGTAGAGAAATCAGATCAGAAGTAGGACTTTTAGTAAAGTTGTTTTTAAACATTTCTTGTTTTGCTTTCTTTCATAGATTGCTACCTTGTTTCACGGAAACTTAGTTCTAAAAGATTTTACTATCTTTGAAGTGGGATTAACATCATACACCAATATGATCTTTAGTTTTTGTGAGAAAGAAAAATGATAGTCAAAAATAAACATAACTACATCTGACTGATTAAAAATAATGGCATAACTACAATCCAGAGCAAAACCTGGAAACTCTCATTTCAAAGGTATATAGAAATATTAAGGCAGGATAGAACCAGTAGAAATAAAGAGTTGGAGTGGAAACAAAATATCATACTGACACTGATTGGAACTGCACCCCCCAAAAGGCAAATGGATTCTGTATTTTTTGTTTATCTAAGGGACAAAGCTACAGACTGCTGATGGGCTCTTCAAACAAGAGCTTAAAGGCAAAATGGTGGGCATTTCTTGTTCCTTGCTAACATCTCCGCTGTGATAAGAAACAACAACTATTAGAAAAAGTGACACAGCCCTTTGGAAAAGCTTTGGTTGAAGTGATCCCAAAGCTTTGGAAGGGTGCTGAATCTCTGAGGAGACAGGAAGAACTCCTCCGGGGACCCTGGCAGCATGGGCTGCATCAGGCACAGAGCTGGGAAACTCACTGATTCTTCCATTCAAGTCCAAGTCTGGGATTTCTTGGCAAACCCTGAGAAAGTGGACAGGTTCAGTATTCTCAGAAAGGCTTTGTCCCTGCTCAAGGCAATTTACAAACAGAACACCTAAAAGAGTCACTGTAGATTCACTGTATACAGTGTCCCCACTGGCTTTGGCTAAGACTTTAGCAGTGCCCCAGCTTCCTCCACCCTTCATTGTCTGGATGGCTTTTGCTTTTCCATCCACTCCACATTGGGGTATCTTGTGTTTTCTAATAATCATTCTATTGACTGTGGTTGAAAGTTACTCAAAATGGAATATCTACAAAGGAAACATACATTTCTTTTAAGATCAATTGCTTCTTCCACATAGGATGATTGTGCTGTGTGATTATGCTAAAAGACATCCTTGCCATGAGGCAAATCTGAATGTGAAAAACAAACACTTGAATCCCCATTTGGACAGGGGTTTCTAATGTGTGCTTTCTCCCACTTCCTTAATAACTGAATTCAACTGGGTGATACATCTATCTTAGCACCTTTCAGGTTCTGTGGCCATGTAATTTAGTTCTGGTAAGGAAACGGTGATTAAATAGTTCAGTGACTAAGAGATTATTTCTGGCAGAAGTGGACACATGGTTTACCTTTCTTCATATTGTTAACAGGAGGCCCATGCTAGAGCTACAGCTAGAGTCATCCCCTGGCTCTCCTCACTACCTTAGTAAACTGGGAATGTGACTTAACCTCTCTCAACATCATTTTCTCTGAGGAGACATTAAAAATGTCCTATGCCTTTTGCGATCACTTTGAAATTTTGAAACACCCTACATGAAGCACTCAAATGTAACACTTATCATTGCTTCTCAGTAGATTAATGATGGGTCCAGTAATGGAAGAATATGCATATGGAAATTTTAAAACATTTATTGTTTAACTAAATTCTATTGGCACACTTTAGATATACAATATAATGACATTCATCATTGGAATTTTGCACCATTACATAACCTAACCTGGTTCTTATTTTTTCCCCATTCCTCTGCCCTCCCTTCAACCCCTCCACCCCTCCCTATTACAAAGACTTTGTTTCCATTTTTTCACTTTCTCATACTAATTCCATTCCCTTCTGTCCTTTCCCCTACCCCTCCATTTCCCCTTCCCCTGTGCCCCTTTTCTTCCTATTTCACATGATCTATTATACCGTTTAGTCCTTATTTACACTTTCTCACACCAGAGAAACTATTCAGTATTTATACATGTGTGTCCTATTTACTTCATTTAAGAGTATCGCCTCAATGTGCATCCATTTAGCTATAAATGTCTCTAATTTCTCATTTTTTATAGCTGAGTAGTACTCCACTGTATTAAAAACCCACATTTTCTTTATCCAGTCTCTGGTTCATGGGCAATTGGGATACTTTCAAGTTTTAGCTATTTCAAATTGTGCTGCCATGAACATGGGTTCACATATATCCCTATGGTATGATTCTTTTAATTTTTGGGGAAGATACCCAGCAGCGGAATAGCGGGGTAAAATGGAGCTTCCAGTCCTACTTCTTTGAGGTATCTCCATACTGATTTCCACAGTGGTTGCACCAGTCTACACTCCCACCAGCAGTGGATCAGGATTGCTCTTTCCCCACATCCCTGGCAGTATTTTTTTTTTGTGCTTAAATTCTTTTTTTGGTACATGCTTTTTTTTAATTCTTTTATTGGTACATTGTAGGTATACAACAAAATTACATTTCTCATTGGGAATTGTACCTTTACATAATGCATCTTGGTTCTTATTTTTT
>NW_004624766.1:16222171-16274038 GCF_000247695.1 Heterocephalus glaber
TCATTCTGCTGTGTAAACTTTCAATGGAGTTTTTAATCTCCTGGAAATCTGTTTGCATTTGTTTTATGGATTCCATTTGTTTTCTATGTTGGGATTCCATCATGTTCCTCAGCTCCTCTATTTTTTTATCTGTGTCCTCTCTAGATTTCTTAATCATGTCTTACACTATGGGCACAATCTCTGCTGTTATCTGAGAAATTATTTCTGACTTAATTTTTTACAGGTCCTCTTTTGTTGCCAGTTCAGGTAGTCCTGGTGGGTGAGTATCTGATTGTTCCATCTCATTTCCCTCTGTGGTTGCTTTAGGTGATCTCAATGTCTGGTTTTTGGATTTGTTAATATGTCTTCTCATTTCAGTGGAAGGGTGGGTGTGTGCTGCGGGAGCTCATGCAGCTCCTAGGTGCAGGCTCCCTGATGGCCCCTAGGTTCTGGGGGCAGTGGTATGGTGGCCCAAAAGATGCCTCCTCAGGCCCGGGGTGGCTCTATTCCTCAGTTCTGGGGGCAGTGGTCTTAAATCATTTATTGCAGTAAAAGACATGTTGCCAACAATTTCCCTAAGGACATTTTAAGTAGTTCTGAAATCATCTTTCATCAGTGTCTTTAGTTGCCCTTGTTCTGACTTTCTGGATGTCCTAAAGTGATGTGAAACATTTACTTTTCATGCTCAATTCTATTTGGGGGAAGATACAGAAGTCACATAGTGCCAAATCTGGGGAAGAAGGTGGACGAGGACACAGACAATGTTTTACAAGCTGCCTTTCCTTTGGGTGGCACTGGGAAACTGCATCCACTGATTTTTTTTAAAATCAAAATTTGTAAAGACATTCAGGAAACAGGACCTCCAGAAATCCTTTCTCAAAGTGGCAATAACAATGGGATAAATGTGTTCCCCATGAGAGGGAGCATTTTGAGGGAATTCATGAAAATGTCTCTTTTACTGTAATATTTTTAAAATTTAAATGTTCACCTTATATTGTGACCACACTTGTGTATTGCTAAATCTCAATGGATAGACTTTTAGAACCTCACTAAAAAAATGTATTCCATTAGCACGATAAATCTTCCATTTCTGAGAATCTCTGAACTTCATCTCACCATACAAATATTCACTGTAACAACTTTCAAGGACAAAGGACTTGTCAGACTCAAAGAAAAAAAA
This sequence comes from Heterocephalus glaber, assembly GCF_000247695.1. The sequence continues at coordinate 16,223,331 of NW_004624766.1, forward strand.
AGTTCTAAATTTACTGAGGCACGTATAAACTTTTGAAGTATATTGAAATATAGTTCTTTGTTCTAACAGTTTAAAAATTAATTAGAGAATCTGTTAAGCATAAAAATGAAAACAGATGTTTTTCCTACCACTTGACCTAATATGGCTTGTGTCATAAACTGATCTTTTATTCAATTGGAATCAAGTATGAAAAATTCCATCTGAGACATAAAATATTCTTTGTTTGGAGATCTCATCTTATGAAATATTTAATGTAAGTCATTTTAATGAGATCTTCATAAAGATTTGTGATATTTTATCTGCTACTACTTCAAAAGAATCCATTTATTACTGAAGATTAACCTGTATCTCTCTGTGACATACAGAGACATGTGGGTAATAAATAAACATTAGAATTTTAAAGTTATTTGATACAAAGAAAATCTGGTTAATATATTCTGCTGCTTTTCCTTCTTCCAATTTAATAGATATCCCTGATTTACTCTTCCAACTAAAAGCCATCAAATCATCCCATTTCTGAGACACATTTTATCTAAGCCTCCTATGTGCATTATTCCTTTCTGATGGTACTTTATATTTAATCTATGACAATGATCTTGAAAAGTGTCAAAATTGGAATTAATCTTGAAATGTAGAGAAACTTCGTTCAAAAAAGGGGCCTAAGGTTAATTTAGAGTCCTCTTAACATTTTACTAGCTGAAGCCCTAGGGCTTGAAATAGTTTCAGCAACTCTGAAAAGTAACTTCTAGTTTCACTGAGATATAAAACATATACGACCAATCAATTCACAGTCACAGATCAGATTTATGGTTGTTGAAATAGTCTCCACAAACCTAAAAGAAATTAGTCAGCATCACCTTACACTTTGATAATACAACTCAAATAAAATTTCTTATATTTAGTTACTGGAAACCCATCTATTCCTTTCCTGCACCCTTTAATCAACCAGTAAGCATCATCTAGCAACTCAAAGCTATTATTTCAAAAACTAATAGTACTAACAATGACACACATATGAAAATGCAAATGTTTTTATACAATAAAATGTTAAGCCACTTTGGAAATTATTGCTAGTACTGTAATTGCAAAAATTTCCTTTCTGTTAAATTAGATTAATTTCAAGAAATAACAAAAATATTACTACCTTGAAACCTGCCAGATTGCTTGCTAAAATGAATTAATCACATATTTTTATCCAAGAATCTTAGTTTGTGAACACCACAGAAAAAATAGTAACTGCAGAGAAATGAATCAAATTCTAAAATGGGCAAATAATCATTGGGTGAGTGTAATAGAAAATAATCTCTGCTTAGTGAATAGAAGAAGAGATCTTATATGTTTTATTTGTAAAATGACCTCGAATTGAGCTATATATTTAAGAGTCAAGAATTAAAATAGTAAAAAAGTATAACAAGTTGTTAAATTCTGCATATTATTTTAGGCTGTATGGGCTTTTAGTGAACCACTACATTATTGTGGACACTCAAAGGTGGTGATAAGAAACTTTTTCTGGGTAGAAGATTTAAATTATGTACCCCTACTATTTTTTTTCTAGAAAGTTCTAATAGATGGAATAAAAATGGACCAAAGATGGTCAAATATGTTGAGTTTTAACTTTAATGGTGTACTATTTCCAATGGAAATAACTTATTACATCTTTTACTCTAGATTTTTTTTTTCAACGTTACAAATCTGAAAAAAAAAACTCATGAAAGGCAGATAATTCTAGAAAGTACTTATATGGTCATTTAGACAACTTCTTCCTTGTATTTTTTTACTTAAGTCTCCTCAAATTAAACATATGTTCAGCCCCAAAATACATTATTTGATTGGATATTCAAATGACGCATTAATGAAATTGAGAATGAGAGCAAATGAGCCAAGTGTGGTTGTGCACACCTGTAATCCCAGCACTGGGGAGGCTGAGGGAAGAGGATTGCCTTGTGTTTGAGGGCAGCCTGAGTTACATAGTATATTCAAGGCCAGCCTGAACTACACAGTGAGACCCTGTCTCAAAAAAAAAAAAAAAAAAAGCAGAGATGAATAATCCTCATCAGAGGTGGTGATTTTCTGAATGAAGGCAGTGAAGCTGGAGGAGACTACATTTCACACCCATGGCTGTATTGTATCATAGAAGCAGCCTCATCAATGTAGCCCCTCTGGCAACCAGTTGAGCTTGTTCCTTCATTTAATTAAAGACATGTTTGTGATAACATTTGCAGATCAAATTTTTCCACTGCCTGAAGACAATATTTCCTAACAATCATTAGTCACAGATGACACCTCTAAATTAACTCTTGGATTTTTCTAAGAGCCAGTCTCAATGCACAAAACGTCAATGTGTAGATGCCTTGAAGTTGAGAAGTAAGATAATCATTCCACCTTTTTAGGATATGAGTACGGTTGTCATTAATTATCTCTGAGGGAAATGAAAGCCAATATATTTAGAAAGCCATGCTCTGGGCCCAGAGTGGTCAAGCGAGGTCGGGATCTGTGCAGCCCTGCACAATACAATGTGTGTCTCCCTTGACCATCTATGAGTTCTCTAAAACTTTACAGAATATGCATCCTTCTACACCACATCCTCACTAGGGTTGGCTCTTAGCTGCAACTCTACTCTTGCCTTACAACTTTCTTCCACATTTTCACAGGTGAAGCTGACCTGGGAGAACAATTGTTCATTTACTCCATGATTTGGTACAAGAATGGAAGGACAGATTTTAATTTTTTTTCTATGTAGATTAGTCAGAAGTAGGTTTTATAGAATAAGTTAAATTCTTGGTGTAGATGATAAGGGGAGAAGTATTAAGCATCAGGTCTAAATGGACAGATATAAAAATTGGAACTGACCGGTTCAGAATTACAGAAATCAAGAGTTAAGAGGCCAGGGATTTAGCTCAGTGGGTTCATCACCTGCCTCCTCAAAAGTGCAAGGTCATGAGTTCGATCCCTGGTACCAAAAAAAAAAGGAGAGAATTACATGGATTAGAAATCACAGGGACTGAAAAGCAACAAAATAAGACAGAGTCACGGGATTCACAATGTGGGTTCTAAAGACAGCAAGGGCCCTCTGAGATCATATTCATGAGATCATATCTGCATGGGCACTTATCATCACATTTATTTTCTAAAATAAGACTAAGAAAGTTTTTTTTACCTAACTTCACATGCATAGACCCATAAGTAAGTGTCATCCTTTTCCAGAAGGTATCCTTATGACTTTAAAGTTCACAATGTTTGTTTTGTTTGAGGTTGGTTTTGTTTTATTTTGCTCATACCATTTTGACCTGAAGACATTTAAATAGTTTAGAATGTTTTGAAAGTATATTCCTGTTTACTCTGTGGGCAGATGCTGCCACGGTTTACTGAAGGACAGTGTACACCTGAAGGTTACAGCACAGCAGCCTCAACTTCCCATGTGTCACGTGTTCCTGCTCCTTGAGCAACCAGTCAAGTTTTTTCATTTAAATTTTAGTTGGACAATAAAGTTGTGTTACTTTATTTCTTCTGAGTCATAGTAAAAGGGTGTAAATATGCAAGAAGTTCATTAGAATTCTTGTGGGAGAAAAAATGAGGAATTGGGGAACCTAGGAGAGTGATTTCTCTTATGTTTCTTAACAGAAAATATTGGGCGAATAAGGAGTCCGGTGTAAAGGAGGGAGGAAGGGCGGGTTGTGTAGAACTGTCCAGAACACTGCACGGTCTAGGCATGTTTGGGCAGGTTTGCATAGAGTCCCCCTCTTCTAGGAATGCGTCCACCTTGGGTGCTCTGCTGAGCTCTCGTGGGCCGGGAGTGGACTGTGGGACATGGCAAAGGTGCAGTGACAGATTCCAGGGTTCAAGAGCTGGGGCCCTTAGTCTCTTTGCACCCGGGTATCTGTGACGTACATTCTCATGGCTACCAAGAAGGTTTTCCAAAGCTGTCCCCAGAATGTGAAGTGTTCCAGACACTATCCACGCTGTATACTAAGGTCTCTGAAAACGAGACAGCATTTCTATGAAGGATTTCTCAGGCCTCTGCAGTATTCTTCACCCTCTCTGATGTGGCTCACAGGGAAAACATTCTAAAAATTATTGAAATGGATGGAAGAATTTAAAATCTAAATCTGAGTTAGAAGAAAAATGGAGAATGCTAGCATAATTCACTTCAAAGAATGAAAAGTGTATTTTCTCTCAAAATGAAATATCTGGAAAGATAAATTGGGAACATTAATGAGAATTTGGAATAGTTTCTCACAATTAAGCTTGTGTTTTTGTTCTGCAGAGATAAGGTAACTATTGGCTGAATATGTTCCAGCACATATGTGGGATGATGGGATGAGAAAGAGGAACGGCTCTGTAATGACCTCTCTGCACCCGATACCATAGTAGATGATTTACATTCAATTTGGAGAATGAACATACTAGAGAGTGATACTTCCACTCAGTAAATGAAGAGAATAATGCTCAGGTCCCCTGGATAGCATAAGAGAGCTAGGGAATGCAGAGCAGCCTTAATGTCAACCTGTTTGGTTCTAAGTTCTGTAATCATTCCAAGTGCAGATGTTTTATTTATCAATGATTTTCCAACTATCTGAGGTATTCAGTCTCATTCAATGAGAGATTTTTAAAAAGCATTAATTTTATATTCACAAGTCTTCTATCAAGGAGTTTATAATATTCACCTCAACTGTAAAGACTATATTCAAACTGAGAGACAAATTAATATCATACACAGATCTAATTGTGCATCTCAGGACTAGCAAGCACAATAAATAAATGACTGGAAGCCACTAGTAGGGGATTTGGGGTAAATTTAAAACATTTAAACTTGCAGAAAAAGGAAGCTATCTTTGAATGATTGTTGGACTTAGGACTTAAGATTGAGTTCTAGCTTCAACGTTTATCTCATAGTTACTTTAAGTCACTCTGTATAAGCCTTAGTTCCTGTATTTTTATTATGGGAGAATAATGTCTACTCTATTGAGTTTTGTCAGAATTGGAAAGAAAAGTACACAGGAAATCAAACAGCAAATTCCTAATCTAAATGCAAAAAGCATTATTACAAGTAGTATAATCTGTGTTTTCTTAGAATGACAACTCTGTCATCTTTAAAGCAGATAAAATCATTAAAATAAAGTAGTTAAAATAATAGATTTCAAAAAGAAAACATTGAAAATGTTTGTTCATCGATTTTTAAATTCTTCTTTGCATTTTATGGTTTGTCAGCCTTCAAAATGTTTGTTTAGCTCCCTGAGATTCCAGAGATAGCTGCACTCAAACAAAATTTCTCAAGTTTTAGAAAGGAACAAAATTTAATTCTGTATAAAGAAATGTAAAAGCAGACAAGAAAAATGCATATTTCCAGAATAGAGAATATCTGTAAGTGTTGTACAAATAAGACACATTTCAAATTGTTAGATCCAAGAATTCTGATTGAGCTAAAATTGGGGGAAATGATACTACCCTAAAGAAGCACATCGAGGCCATCCTCTGAAGTGAAATGAACAGGACACACGCGCGTGAATACCAAATACTTTCTCTGGTGCGAGAAACTCAAAGTGTAAAGAAGGGTTAAAAGGATTAAAATGAATAATCGATAATTTGACATAGGAAGGAAGGTCCAAAGGGGTAAGGGTGATGGGAGGGGAAGGGGAAAGGAAAGAAGGGACAGGAAAAATGAAAAATGAAAAAAAATGGAAACGAAGTCTATGTAAATAGGGAAGGGTGGAGGGGTGAAGGGTGCACAGGCAATGGGGAAAAAGTGAGAACCAAGATACATCATGTACAGGGACAAGCACCCAATGATAAATGTAAACGTACTGTATACCTAAAATGTACCAATAAAGAACTTAAGAAAAAAAAAGAAGCAACTATGTTCTACGTTCTTATATTTAAATATAAATATTTTTAGCATTTGCTATTTGTAGCACCTTAATTTTAAACAGACTTAGTTCTTACAATAATTTCCGCATTACAGGAGAAACTTAAGCCCAGAAGGCTAACTCACTTGCCAAATGTGTATGAGCACACAAAATGCTCCCGGCACCTGAATGTTATGTCTGTGTTCTTTCCTGAACAGTGTGCTATAAGCAAATTATTCGTGATGATTTCTCCTGAAAGGAATCACTAGTGCACTGCAGGTGCTCAATGGTCCTAAATGTGCATGGAGTGAATTCAAAGTCATGAGGCAGATACTGTGGTAGCAGCTTTGAGCATATTGTCTCATGTGCTCTCCAAATCATCCCATTAGGCAAGGATATCAATATTCCTCATTTTAAAAAGTAACAGATTCAAATAAATCTTACAGATGCTCATACTAATATTTAAACCAGAATTAGAACCTGGTTTATATGACTTTAGATTTCTTGCTTTTTTCTTTACAATGTTTTATTTTTCTCTTCATTTTGAATAAAAATTCAAAACTAAAGATTTTTGTCTCTATTTCAAGCCATTATTCTACACAATAACAACATCGTTTAGTGTAAGGTATCCATTAAACCAAGTTTGTAGTTTTATGAAGATATTTCTTCATTATTACCATCAAAGGCCTGTTTGTTATTGCTAATCTACATTTAACTACATTAAGAACTCTGCTGAGTAATGCAATTTAAGTTTTTCATTAAAACATAATGTTCATTTTCTTGAATCTGGGAAACTTAGGAGGCGTATTCATCTGTAATAATATGAGTCCCAAGGGTGAGTCAGAATTGTAAGGTTTTCTATGGCACAAAATTGAAAATTTGTTCCATGAGTAGTCAGTTCACTTTGTCCTGTTCCATCAAAATGCTTGTTCCCTTTTAATTTTGTCCTTGAAAATTTATTTTATTAAGTCTTTATGTTCTTGCAAAATGTAATCAAGATAATGTCCTTGGACTTTCGTGTGAGTGGCAGATGGCTTGGCACTAAACTTCACTTTTAAAACACCTTATAATTGTCTTACCATTGCTAAAATGCACCTTTGGTTTAAGCTACCGCCCTGCAAAGTGGTAAGTGCAGAGGCAGTCTGAAAAAAAGATTTCTGTGGCTATCATTTTTCCCGATAGAATGTGCAGCTAGTGCATTCTAATAACATTTCCATTATTTCTAATGTCACTTCAGCTAAGTTGGGTATTTCCAACTTCAAATAGAGCTTTTAAATACCCATTGGTCTGTGGGGTTGTTTTTATTTTTTTAAGCTAAGTTTTGCAAGCTCATTTGAGGAACTTAGGAAGCAAATCCCTTATTCTTGGGAAAAAATACATCATGTATAGGGTGATAAGGACACTTCTGCTCCATCAGGAGTCATTAGAGTCATATAATTATCTTTGGATGTCTAAACAATTTGATTGTCTATAGGGTTTTGAGCAATCTTAATTCAATGTCTGAATCTATTATATGTGAGATGATATTGTATAAAATTATGCCTGGAATAGTTTATATCACTACATAATAGCCTAAGGGCCAAGAAAAAATAATATTCAAGAAACTTAAAGTTGGATACCAGGCAAAACAGATTTATTTTAGTCCTCTCATTGATTTTCTTTTTCAGTCTGTAAAAATACCTAAACATCTCAGGATTTAAGTTGGTGTTCACCTTAGCTTCCTTTTTTTCCCCCATAACTCATTGTGAAAGGTCAGGCAAATGAGCTAATTTCCATGCAATGCACAACTCATAATATTCAAAGATAAATAAGCCAAAATTGTGAGAGTTTGTTCAAGGAATATATTATGGTGTTGTAATCATTAATCCGTCTCTCTGGCATATTCTGCCATACCCTTGTTCCATACACTTAGATAATGAATAAGAGTTAGCAACCATGGAACCATTAGCTGACCTAGATAAAATGAGAAGGCAACATATTAGATAAGGAAAAAGGAAATTTTGAAAAGTAAGAGAGCCTGAAGAAATCCAAAAGTATAAAAAAAAAAGGAAATAAAACAGATGGCTGAAATTGAAGTAAAAAACCAAGTAATGACTTTCTTTCAGGAGAGAAATCTCTCCTTCAAAACCTCCAAAAGATAATTTTAACAAAATGTGCTTTAAAAAATTTTAGAAACAGTAATTTTAGATTCATAATGAACAAAGATTCTCAGGGATTCTCATGAAATTAGGGTGTAAGATTTTCTGAGACAACCTCTTACAGAATAATTCCATGTCGCACCCTGTATTCACACTGATGTTCTTTCCTCTAATTCTCCAAGTAACTGAGCCCAGAAGCTGGCATTGCTTTTAATTTTTTAATTAATTTAATGATTGTGAGACATTTTGATAAAATTCAAATTATGGATAAATGAGTTTCTTTTTGTTAATAAAATGTACTCGAAGGGTAATACTGGTTGTAAGAATTGAATCTGTAATCTCCCACAAGGCAACACTACTTTGGACAAAATTGAAGTTCAGAAAAATAAGTGGCATTCTACGGATTGCACACTGAGTAAAAAATTAGAAGAGGTCTCCAATGTGCGTCTGTCCCAGGGGTCCCACTCCATACACAGCACAGTTTATAAAATACATTCCTTGTTAGAGTAGCGAGTGCTGTGGGAACAAGCCCAAGGCTCCGCTTTGATCAGTCGCTTCCTACAGCGGCCTGGGACAGTGGATTCCCTCCCTCGGTGCAGCACGGACGCAGAATGCTGCTTTTGGTGCCTTCTGATGGCGTGAGACTGTATGCATTGAACAGTCTCCTCCATTCTGCTCAGAGAAGAGCTGAAACCGGATATTCTCTCCTTAGAAGACAGTTTGCCGATGAAAGCTCATTTCCATCAAATTGAGAGGTTTGGGCAGCGCATTCCTTCCCAGAACATTTACAGCTGGAGAAGTATCTGCAGCTGCCCTTTATAGTCACGATTTGGGGCACATGTCAAAGTCTACAACAGCCTACATTAACGAGAAATGCTTTACACCGAAGAACCTCAGTGAAATCCTAGAAAAGCTGAAAGGTAAATATCTGTGAAGAGCAAAGGAAAGGGTAAATGTTTGGGGAGATTTAAGTAAATCAAGGATAATACACATTTTTTTTTTGATACCAAGGATCAAACTCAGGACCTTGTGCTTATTAGGCAGGTTCGGTGTCACTGAGCTAAATCCCCGGCCCCAGTGATAATATTTTTAATGGATGAAACAAATATGTAGAATTAAAATTTTGGCCAAAAATTCAGGGAGGGATAAAAAAAAGTTAAAAGTTCTAGAGTATACCTTTCTTCAGAAGTGGCAACAATACCAATAGGCATGTTATATTGTGATAATCATATAACAAAATATTAAAATATTGATATCTAAAACATAATAAGGAATTAGGAATAAGGGGGGAAAGCCATGATAAGCAATCCATCTCTTCAAAAGGAAGTGAAGCTATTTGAAAGCAACAGCCGGGTCAAACTCAAGATTTGTCAGTAGCTACACTGAATGCAAATGTACTAGCTACAATTAGATCACAGAGAAAGCCCTAAAAATTTCATTATATTTTCCTTTCAAGTCTCAGAACTCCAATAATGTAAAAAACAAACACAAAAATAAATTTAAAAATACAAAAACCAAATCAGATTAGAAAATATTTTGCTATACAAATACTGGCAAAAGCAACCAAGTGTAGCTGAACTATCAGACAAAGTAGACCATATGTTAGTAAAATTAGTAAACCCATGGAAGAGCACTTAGCCTTTCAAATAAACTAAATCCAATATGGATATTGAATGTTTATAAATTATCAATATGAAAAAAATTAATAAAACTGATAATACCCTGGCGGAGACTGATCAAATCAAAGGAAAACATGGCAAATATAAGATTTAGGGATTTAGCTCAGTAGTTGAGCACTTGCCTACTATTCATGAGGCCCTAGGTTCCAACCCAAACACCACACACACACATACACACACACACACACACAGAATAAATAAATAAATAATAAATAAATAGGCGAAACCTCAAATTACCAATCACACAGAGAAATTTGTGTAACTTCAGATCCCACGAATGTCAAAAATATATTGAAAATATGTATTCAAAATGTATATCACAGGAAAGATTGAGAGGGTATCTGCTTTTAAATTAAACAGGAGAGGGCAAATTCCTTCTAAAAGAAAACATTTCATGCCTGACTCAAAGAGACAGACGAGCCAAAAAACTAAAGAGAACAAACAGAAGCACTGATAGTTCTTTAATGATTAAAATAGTTCAATTAGTATGAATTTTCAAACTAAAAAATGCCCCTACCTAGTTGTTTTTCCCAGTTCATTTTATCAAACATGTAAGAAAGAAATGAAATATTTTAAAAATTCTTTCAAAAAATAAGAAAAGCGATTCTTCCCAATGACTATAGGGAATACTATTGCATGCTTATAGCTCCAGGGACCTGAACACGGGAACAGAGAGCAAGGAAACAGAGAGCTGAATCGGTCATTCTGCCTTCTAAACCTCTCCAAGCAGCCCTCGGGGGCCACTTGTGTAGACCCCGCCTCTCAGAAGCTGCCCTCTGCCCTGTCACACAGCAAGTGCCTCATTTGAAAAACAGCCCATCTTTCAGCAGTCTGGATCCTATTCTGTTCCTCAAAACTGTGTTTATACTTTTCAAACATTTGCTCTTTTTCCTATGTTTGTTTATCCCTCCCTATCAACCATCTTTCCTCAAGTGGAACTGTCCTTATAAAATTGACTCTGCTTTCAACTTCTTATCAAAGTGAAGGTCACAGCAGTGAAACTTGGCCACATTAGCCTTTTTCGGTCAAAGATTTTTTATGCCTAGCCCAAACCAATGGTGATAATCTTGCCCGGACTATTTTGTTTATTGTTCATGCTTTTGGAATGACACCCATTCCTCTATTCCAGCAAGGGTTTATACAGTCATGTGAATCAGAGGTCAGTTTATTTCTTTGTTCAATAAAAATAATCACAAGTAAGACATAACTTTTGTTCAGGATAATTTTTATAACCGCAATTTACTTACAAACATATAAGTATATATATATATATTAATTCCTCAATGCTGAGCCAATATCATAAAAAATACATTAAAATTGTTGTGCTTCTATCTAATGCCATATCTAATATTATGGTCACAATAAAATTCCCAATCAGGAACTGCCTTCTTCCTCATTGAGAAGAAAAACAGCTCACAATTCCTTCCCAAGATCCTACCCAGATATTTCAATAGCTAAGCTAATGTCTAATGCAGTCAATAAATACGCACTTCAATGAAAAAATATAATAATGAATCAATCATGGATTAATACAGACCATCAAAGAACTAGTTTGAACCACTGCTAGTTTAACTTCGTAAACTGAAGGAGAGCTTCCACCAAATTACTATGTGATAAGCTAGCAGATGGTTCCAACTTCAGCTCATTAGTTAATTCATGAACTAAGAGAAGAAGATAACAAAGGTGAGGACCCACATTGAATTTCTGACAGTGATAAATGCAGCCTCTACCTTGATACTCAGAGGGAGCAGGTATTTTACTTTGCAAACGATGCAACAAACCGAGCCTCGCTAATCCCTACCTGTTCAGCATCATGTTCTTCTATTGGTCATCTGTTCCTACTCTGAAATCTAATCTTTTGTGTTTGTCTAGCTGTACATTTTATTTGACCATCACAAAACAAAACAAAACAAAGCAAAAACTACATTTCATCTTCACTGTCACAATCATCTTTCCAAAAGCTGGAGTAAATTCTCACAACCCTGAGCCAGGAAACATCACTTAGGATTAACTTCCTCCCGGCTAACCATTCCTCAGATGGACTACCCAGGGGAGAAGGGTCGAATTCCTGGGCAGGCCCCGGCCCCACCCAGCTGGTCTCCTGTATACAAAAATGTGCCTGAGAGCTTCCAGTACTCACTGACTAAAAGCTTCCCTTCGCATCCCTGCCTAAGTCTTCACTTAAGTCTTTTTGTTTCCACTGCAGCCTCTCTGAGATAGGATAAGTGCTGCTATCATTTACAGGCATGAGATATCCTCAAGGAAAGCAGTTATAAAATCCATCCTTGAAGTTGCTCCTCTAAGAAAGGTGTGGATACAGAAAACTTAAGACCTTATTTCCTTTGGATTTCCAAGTAAAAATAACTGTGGAAAAGCCTGGAGTGACTACTGATTATGATACAGTAACTTGTTTCCTTCCCTAAGATCATTTGAAAATTCAGTAGCATGAACTTTTGTTTACATGGTTGCTTGAAAGTTTTGCAATGTCAGCTGTGACATTTGAACTGGATACTCTGTCTTCCGAAGGCTTCAGACATGAGCAGGCTTCCAGCTCTGACATGACTTCAACCTGTTTGGCTGACCTCTCCAGGATTTCTTGTCAACTGGAACTTCAGCACCCCGTGTCTGTCCCCACTGGTAAGCTAACCTGTAGATGGACACGTGTGAGTATATTAAACTACATTTATACTGCTTTAATGTCAGATGTGTGAAAAAATGTTGATGTCACCTATTTGGTTGTGGCATAGGTGATGCCAATTTTGTTTTGTTTTGTTTTTTTAAATGTATAACTAGATTTTGCAAAAAGAACAGAGGGGTGAGAAGTTCACTCATGGAGTGAAATGTCACAAGTCAGATTCAGTGAACTCAGAAAAATGCTAACAATGAAGTGAACTTTGTTTCTCTGGATTCTCAGGCCTATCAGGGCTTAATTTATGTTGGCAAGATTGATGCTGTCAAAGATATCATCCCATGAATGCCATCTTTCTCTCATGTCTGTTATCTCTCATAACTTCATATAATTATATAAGGGATAATACATGCATTTACATTCTCATTCAGAATAAGACAATGTCACTTTGAGTTATGTTATATTATGACATGATTTAATTCTCTGTGAACTCACAGTATCGATAGAATTCAATATGAGGAATTTTTATTTCATATAAGAATCACTTATTCTAATCTTACTGTTTTTATTTTGCTGTGAAGTTAGTATTCATCAAAACAATGCTGGGTTTGGTTTATCATAAACAACTTGGAGATGTCCATAAATTAATTGTATTGTATAGAAAGGCTTTATGTAATGAATTGGTAGTATTTTAAATATTGTAAAGTAAATCTCCTTCTAACTTACTTACCTTTTCTCATAATCCTCACCACCGGAGGATTCTCCAGAGAATTTCACCCCTCTTCTTTACTGAAAGTTATTTCAGAACAATTTTATGTCATCCCAAGCAATCTCTGGTTTGTGTTCATAGATCTCCTTTTGTTTTGAGTTGTTTTACAGGGAGGCTGTTGTTTAATCTGGAGATAAAAGTATACTTTTTTGAACTTTCTCTCCACCATAAGTAACGAGATCTCTATGCTGTTATATTGTTCTTAAATTGAAGCTCTTACTGAGTATTGAACCTATAATTTCCCAGAAAAATCTATTCTTTAGAATTGCATATAATGTTATAAAGTGGAACTGGGCAGGAGAAAGAGGTTCGTAAACAAAGCACTTGACAGTTAAGTGACAGCTTGAATATTCACATTTGTTGTAGTTTTCCTTTGTTTTCTGGCCACCGCTCTCAGAAGGAGCACTTCTGTTCCATTAGATTTAACTATTGCCCTTGCGCAGTTAGCTTGACATCCACATCTGGATCCAATCTTTTCCCCTGAACTGCATACTACAGAGTGTCTGGAAAAGACTTCTGCTCCACTGTCCTGAAAGTGCTTCAAACTTAACCTACATCTGCTGAGCTCCTTAAAAATACCCTTCATCTCTGTCTTCTATTTTTGTCTGTGATCATTCCAGTTATCTTGCATATTCCACAGCACTGACTGCAATAGATTAATATTCATCTTCCATACCTCTTTCCACCTGATCACTTCAGTTTCCAGTGTGGTACCTAACAATGGAAGGTTGTTAAAACAAAGTAAAATATATATATATATATATATATATATATATATATATATATGTCTTGACTCAGAACTGCCTGGCAGAGGGATTAGAAGGCTAACTTCTTTATTTTACCCAATAAAGTACTATATATTATACTAAGTAACTTCACCTTCTCCAAGTTTAACAAGCCCCCTGCCCACTGGTAGCCAGAAAATCTTCCCTGCAGCATGATCTGGTCCATTCCCATCTATGTTTGTAATTTCTGTTATTCTCTGTGACCTGTGCAATACATTAAGTGATATAAACTCATTTTTGCAAAGCTTTTCCTAGCCTCATGTGGCCTACACATATTCTATAAGAGCAAATTATACTTTGTAATCACTCTTTATCTTATTTTTCAAGATAATTACCAATCATCCTATCCCCTCACATCCAGTTATTAAGATTTCACAGAGCTCTGGTCCTGTCTCCCTAAATACCAGTGAGTACTTCTCTTGCAGAATTTTCCTTGTTTTGAAGAATCCACGAAGGGTTTATTTAATACATTGAAATTTTTATAACTATGTATTTCCATGACCCCTCTATTAGATACTTTTAAAAATGTATTCTTTCCCAATTTTTGTGTTTTATTCATGATATATAAAGAAAAGGAATGATTAAATACATGATCATCTAATCCATCATGTGTATCTTTTTAATGATTTTTCTATGATAGTATCTGTTTTAAAAAGTTATACATGTATTTGGTTATGAAAAATACTCTGTGGAAATTACTACACAATTTTCTACCCTACGACACCATTGTTCAGGCTAGAACCCACATGGAAATTGCCCTTCATTTGTAACTTTTGAGAAGCATTGAAAATACAAGAATGTGTCTTGTATGCTAGAAACTTTTGCCCTGTTTCCAACAGAGTCAAGTTTTAATCATTCATTCCAAATATATTTATTGAATCCACAGGAATGGAAGTGAGTGGCTGGGATGTCTATATGTAAATGGAGTTAGGATTATAATAGAAACTAAGGGAAGGGTTCTGACCATTCAATCTCAATGGCATAGCAGAATGATTTTATCATACCTGTGCACATTGTCCTAGAACTGTAGAATAAAGCATGACAGCTGGATAGTAGTGCACAGAAAGCTGAGCAGGTATACCTAAAAAGAAGTGGTCTATTCTCAGTGAAAGGATCTTTACAACTTTAATTTGTACAAATAACTCACAATACACAAAGCTAATACTTCTCACACAATGTCTATGAAGTTGCTCTCTTTCATCCTATGAGAAGCCAATGCTCAGAGAAGTAATATGATGAGAACACTCTCACACCGTGTGTGTCATTAAGTGTGTGTGTGTGTGTGTGTGTGTAACTGTGTGTGTCAGGTAGTAGGGGGAAGTTCAGCTCCTAATCTGTGTTTTCATTCTAAATGCATTGCTGTTTCCTCAACAATACTTGGAAATTGTTTAAAAACTGTCCCATGGGGAAAAATACTTCTTTGTATTCCAAAACGGATTTAATCAGTAATGAGAAATAATAATATGAATGTCACTCCTGGATTCTGAAATGTGCTTACAGTGAGGTTGGAAGCTACACACAGTACATCACAGTGACCACCATGAGCTTCATGTTCCGCATTCCAGCATGAATGAGAGCGAGCGCATAGCTAACATTTCTTATATACCATATAATAATATCATAGTTAATTTTATTCTCATATTAAAATATAGAAGCACAACACATAAAATTTTCCTAGATGACACAGATAAACAATAGAATATCTTTTCAAACCCAGCCCATCCAGTTCAGAGTTTAATTCTCCTACATGTTGTATCATTCATGTATTTGGACAATGAGGGTATTAAGTGATTTGTGTTGAGGCAAAGAGTTGTTTCCCTTTTGTGATATGTGCTACATGTTCCACAGAAGTGTGAAAATCTGTCTCTTATGTCTAACATGAGGAATGGAAAAACAAGTTATGTGTAAATAAATAAATGCAAACAGTAGTTACCATTTATTCCTAGGCACTTATAAAACTACGTGTCTTTAGCATCTTACAATAACTTATTATGCACTTATTTATGAAAATTACATTGAACCTAATTATGTCTTTAATTCATATAGTTTTCTGATGACTGGTTGTCTTTGAAGTTTAGAGGAATCCAAATTAGGAAATGGAACATTTTTTCGTGTTATGATCACTACAAAATAGCAGAAGGAAGACGGAATTAGTCTTATCTGAGGAAGACTCCATGGAAATTTAAGAGATGTTCTCTCCACTTATTTCCCATATCTACCTTTGCTGATGTATTCAGCCAGACTGACTTCCTGTTTGGCATTTACATCTGTATCCCTTGTGCTTGACATTTCTATTAGCTTTCTATCCAGACCCTCAGGAAACTGCACTGATCAAGTTTATATTTTATTATTGTTCTCCTAGTCCTAAATGAAGCTTTTGTTTCATGAAACATATCTTTAGAATGTTGGTATCTAAATGCAATTAGGTAATAAACACAAGAAAGATAATTTGTATTTTAAAAATATAAGCAGCCCAAATTATCTCAATTATATGAAGTCAAGATGTCTACAATGCAATTAAATTATACGGAGGCACATATTTAGAGAAAACAGATATTACATACATAAGTAATCACATAAATTGACCAGAGAAGGAGTAAGAAAACAATGCTAATTCCAAAAATGCAAAACATTTGGTTCTCATTGATTTTTGTTTAAAAGACAAGTGTACCCCACTTCTAGTCATATACCTTTCAGGATGAGAAGTAGCATTTTAGCCAATTATGTGATCCATTTATCATTTAGCCAATAGAATAGTTTTTAAAAATCTATCTTTAAAATCTTATCTATTTTTTTGGTACTGGGGATCAAACTTGGAACCTTGCGCTTGTGCAGCAGGGTGCAGAACCACTGAGCTAAATCCCCGGCCCTAAAATCTTTTGACAAGAATGTGTACCATAATGTCTTTCTAGAGTTTCATGTTTAAAATGTGTGTAATTCAACTTTATAAATGTCTGTTACTTTCATTTAATCTCGAATTTTACAAAATTAACAGATTCTAGAACCTGATTGTTTTTTTTAAGAAATAAGGGATACAATTTGGATGAAGTAGTTGGGGGATTTGATCTCTGTCCTGAGTTTTTTCCTCATCTATGACACAAATTATCAAGATTAACTTGCTTGATCTTGAAAGCCACCTGCATGTATAAGAAAGCTTTACAAAAAAAAAAAGAAAGAAAGAAAGCTTTACAAAAATAGTTAGATTTGGACCATTTCCAATCTGCAATATTGAGGTAAACACATAAAGATAAGTAAATAAAATCCCACTTCTAATATGCAAATAATAACATTTGCAAAGAATTTATAATCTACACAGCTTTTTTATATTTGGTTCTTTCCACCACTGTGTAGATCAAATTATTGTATTTTGCCCATTTTACAAATGAAGAAAGTGCTCATCTAAGAATAAAAATGACATTTTTGATAAGTAAATGACCATGGGCTTAAATCCAGACTTTGTCCTCCTACCTGCATCTGCCCTTTTACCACTTTACAGTCTGCTACAACAATAATGAAGCAAGTAAGAACAATGCTATCTATGGTAATATTTGCATTACTATACTAAATACTTGGTATTCTAACCTCATGTAACTTTCTCATTTATGCTTGGAGACCTGGAGAGTGCAAATATGTTTATACATATTGAATAAGATTATAATGATCTATCATATTTAAAATAGATTTATATATCACTAACTCAACCATTGCCATAGGGGCTTTGGGTCTTCATGAGATGACCTTTACAAAAATTAATTCCTGGGCTGGGGATTTAGCTCAGTGGTTCCAGAGCCTGCCTCGCAAGCGCAAGGTCCAGAGTTTGATCCCCAGTACCCCCCCAAAAAATTAATGCCTTTTCTCAGGAAATAAATAACCTGCTTTCTGAGAGCTACCCTAATATCAAAATTGTTTCTTCAATTCTTCCACAGAAATTAGGTATCATATGGTTCAATTCCATTTTGACACTTAGGACACTGGGATAATGTCATACTTCACAGGTTTGAAGACTGTCCCACAGAGTCCACTCACTTCAAATGCCAGTCATGGATACAAGGTCCCCAAATTACCAAAACCTTTGTGCCCAAGCCAGCAGCCAGGTGAAGAGATACATAGGAAATGCGTGATCTGGAAGAATCCCAAGCCAGGACCCCCAGTCCCCTTGGGAGATCAGACCATGTCCCACCAGAGATTGAAATATGGCCTCAGTATAAAGAGATGTTTGTCCAGGTAAACAACATTAGAGGTCCCAACTCAATGAAATGCTTAAAACTGTGACCAATTGCCACCTGGCTAATAATGGTTGTGATGCTATGGCTATCAGCCATTTGTATCGATTGGGTGTCTGATTTCCTCAAGCTAACATGTAGCCCACGAAGCACACGCATTAGGGTTACAAAGATTTAGAACAGTCCTGTGAGAATTCTGTGCATGTAACCCAGGAATCCAGACTATTCATCATATTAAGTTCATATCCATGAAAGTTTGAAAACTGATGATTTGGCCAAAGGGTCCTTGACAAATTAATCAGGAAGGGCTCCCAATTGTAAGATGCAGGTGTGACGTTTCTTTCTCCACTTATTGTCTGATCTTAATAAGCTGCATGAAACCAAAGAGCTTTTTATCACAGGCTTTTGTATAATGGCTGTGTACTCAGTTAGACATGTGATAGAGGGCTCTGCTATTTTCCTTGCATATCACCTTTACAAGGATTCAGAATTTAACTCCCTCAACAGGACATCGTTCTCTTCCTTTCTATACAATATCTTACTCCTTCTGTATTGTATGTCCTGGGTATCACTTCTATAACAATCAAAGGGAATTTTTATTTTCTGCATTTAATCTAGAATTTAAATGTCTCAGTTTTGAGATGTTATGTTTGGCTTTCAGTGTAATTACATCAAATAAAGAATAAATTCCATCAGATGGAGATAGGTTGTACCTCTCTTCCCCATAAAGACACCAGCCGGTAGCTCTGAACAGAAGGAACTGAAGTCTTTGTTGCTAATATGATTTGACAAAGACAGAGCGATTGATAAAATCTTTCACTTCCTGGGAGCTATTTTTAAATCTCTGATCCCTTAAGGGCTTTGCCTAGAGTCCTTCCACTCATGTTCTCTTAAGAAAAGCAATGTATGTTTATATAATATGCATATTTGGTGTACTCCGGTAAAATAAAAGTTAATGCTAATGTGATATTGTACAGTGAAATAACTCCTAGCAATCATTTTTCCTTAGTGCCTGTAGAAAATATTCTACTAGGAATTGAGTACATATATTACACTTCAAAGTGATGAATTAAAAAGTGTTTTTTCCACTAATATATCCGGAGTACTAACGGGAGTATCAGTAGGTGACCATTGCATTACTGCATGTTACCTAAGTGGAGTTCATGAAACTATAAAAAGACACAGCTATAGAGGTATAAAGATAGTTCCACACACATATTACCTGGGAATTTATCTTCTCTCTGATACCAGATGAATGATTTTTACTCTTTCTTGGAATAATTATCTTTATTCTTTTTAAAATAGTCATTGGTATATTGACTTATTCATTATTTTGTGCTATAACTCAAGGCTTCTATTAAAGCATTTATGATATCATTCTTAATGTGTGAAGAAATGTAGCCACAAACTATTCATAAAACTCTTTCAGGGAAGCAATGACAGAGAACCCTAAGGCAGTGGGTGTGTTCTTTCCTAAAGTACGGAATGAATTGTGCTAATAGTAATTTATAATCAATTACAGAAAATGTACTGTAGAGAAACTTGCAAGTATTTCTCTTTAAAAGGAAGATGATTTAAGATCTGCTTTACAGTTAATTAATCTTGCTTTATTGAGACCTTTTTTTTTACAGGAAGATAAAATAGAGGGACACAGCTGCTTACTGTGAAGTATTCAAAATATTTGTTCATAAAAATACATGAGTATTTCTGTGTAAATGTGGAAGCAAATTATAAATAACTCTTTTTAGCTAAAGTTTGATATGTTTTAAATTACTTTCATGTTACTCATAGTAATAGATTTAGAAATTCTATTTGGAAAATTTTGTCCCAAATAATATCAACTGCATGGACAGAAAGAATGGAACAAAGAATGTTATTGCTATGTTGCACTTAATAGAGAAAATAGGAAAAACTTAAATTTTCAAAAATATTTATTAAATAAATTATGATCTATGCTCCATAGAGGACTGTTTTGTTTTTTGTTTTGCTTTAGGGGTTTTTTGCATTTTTTAATTTTATTGGTACATTTTGGATAGATGACAGATGATAGATAGAGAGGGAGAGGGAGAGATGACATTCATCAGAGGGAATTTGTACCTGTACATTTCTTGCTTCTTTTCTCCCACTCCTTTACCCCTCCCTTCAGCCCCTCTTCCTCTCCTTATTTACAGAAGCTTTCTTTCCATTTTCCTTTCTATTCTCTTTTTGTCTTGTCCTCTATTTCCTGTCCCCTTCCCCTCTCCTTTGTTACCTTTCTCATTTGAACATTTTCTTCCCATTTCCCAATGTCTATTATATATTTTGGTCCTTATTTACACTTTCAGTTTATCACACCAGAGAAACAATGAGGTATTTACACGTGTGTCTGATTTATTTCACTTAAGAGTATGGTCTCAAGGTGCATCCATTTAGCTAGAAATGTCTCAAACTTATCCTTTTATATGGCAGAGTAGTACTCCACTATAAACATCTTTATCCATTTATCAGTTGATTAGCATTTGGGCTGTTTCCAAAATTTAGCTATTACAAACTACAGAACTATAAAAATGGGTGCACATATATTGCTGTATATGATTTAATTCTATGTTCATATATGCTTTTAATTCTTTTGGAAGATACAAACAATGGGAATAGCTGGGTCAAATGAACCTCTGCTTTTAAATTTTTGCAGAATCTCCACACTGATTTCCACAGTGGTTGCACTAGTCTGCACTTCCACCAACAGTGGAGAAGGGTTCCTTTTTACCCACACCCCCGCCAGCATTTGTTGTTGGTTGATTTCATGTTAGCAGCCATTCTTACTGGGGTGAGGTAGAATCTCAGTGTTGTTTTCATCTCCATCTCTTGACTGACCAGTGATGGCATTTTTTCATGTATTTATTTGCCATTTGTATTTCTTCATCTGAGAAATGTCTATTAATTTCAGATGCCCATTTTTGGAATGGGTTTTTAATTTGGGGGGTCTGATTTTTTGAGTTTTTTATATATTCTATATTTTAGCCCTTTGTCAGATGAACAGCTGGCAAAAATTTTTTCCACACTGTGGGTTGTCTTTTCACTCTGTTGGTGGTTTCTTTTGCTGTGCAAAAGCTTTTTAATAAGACAAGATCTTAGTTGTTGATTCTTTGTGATATTTTCCATGTGATCAAGGTTTTGTTCATAAAATCTTTGCCTACACCTGTGTCTTCAAGACTTCTACCTATTCTCTCTTACAGCAGATTTAGTGTTTCTCTTTTAATATTTAGATCTTTGATCCATTTCCATTTTAGTTTAGTGTATGGTGAGAGATATGGGTCTAGTTTTAATCTTCAACATGTGAAAGCCAGTTTTTCCAGCACCATTTATTAAAGAGGCTGTCATTCTTCCAGTGAAGGTGTTTGGCTCCTTTGCCAAAGATAAGGTTCCTGAGTTTGTTTGGAGTTCTTTCTGCATTTCTAGTCTGTTCCATTGAACCTCGGGTCTGTGTTTTTTGTTGTTTAGTTTGTTTGTTTGTTTTTGCCAGTACCATGATTTTTTTAAATCACAGTGTCTTTATAATATAGCTTCAAGTCAGGGATTGTGATAGCACTGTCTGTCCTTTGTGGCCTAGAATCACTTTTGCTAGTTTAGGTGTCTTCTGCTTCCAAATGAATTCTAGAAGTGTTTTCTCTAATTCTGTGAGATATGCTATTGGTATTTTGATTGGGATTCCACTGAAGGTATATAACAATTTTGAGAGTATGACCATTTCCACTATATTGGTTCTTCCTACCCGAGAAAATGGGATATCTTTTCATTTTTGACTATCCTCTTTCATTTCCTTTTTCTGATTGCTGTAACTGTCAATGTAAAGGTCTTTTATTTCCTTCATTAGTCTGATTCCTAGGTATTTCTTTCTTTTTTATGCTATTCTTAAAGGTGTTTTTTTCCCTAATTTCTCTCTCAGTGAGTTTATTATTTGTGTATGGGATTTTTGAGTATTGTATCAAGAAGATATAAAAATTCTAAATAAACCAATATCAGTCAGTGAAATTGAAGATGTAATTAAAAGCCTTCCAACAAGGAAAAGCCCAGGCCCTGGTGGATTCACTGATGAATTCTACAAGAAATTTAGAGAAGACCTAATGCTGCTACTTCTCAAACTCTTTACTGAAGGTGAAAAGAAATCAATACTCCCACATTCATTCCTGGAAACAAGCATTACTCTGATACCAAAACCCAATCTCTCTAATGAACACAGATGCAAAAATCCTCAATAAGATTCTTGCAAACAGAATGTAGCAAATGATCAATAGAATTCATACCATGACCTAATAGGATTCATCCCAGGGATGCAGGGATCATTCAACATATGCAAATCAATAAATATAATATACCATATAAACAGAGCTAAGGACAAAAACCATATGATCATCTCAATAGACGCAGAAAAAGTGTTTGATAAAGTCCAACACCCCTTCATGTTAAAATACCTACAGAAAATTGGAGTAGACAGTCTGTATCTCAATCTGATAAAAGCCATCTATGACAAACTAACAACCAACACTGTACTAAATGGGCAAAAGCTGAAAGCCTTCACTCTAAAATCAGGAACAAGACAAGCCTGTCCACTGTTACCACTCTTAATCAATATAGTTCTGCAAACATTACCCAGAGCAATTAGACAAGAGAAAGAAATAAAAGGAATAGGGATAGCAAAGGAAGAAGTTAAAGCATCATTATTTGCAGATGACATGATGCTCTACATAAAAGACCCCAAAAACTCCACCAAAAGACTTTTAGATTTAATTACCAAATTCAGTAGCATAGCTGGATACAAAGGAATGTTTTGGAGATTTATAAAACTGATGGAAAATTTTATTGAAATTGAAAAATGTATCATAACTTTACATACTCAATTACATACATATAATTTAAGGAGATGTTTATAAATATTTGTGTATAAAGTAGTACAAGGAATAGGTAGCATGCCCAAAAAAGTAAAGTCTGTTAGTGCTAAAGGATTAAATGACAATAAAATGCTTCTTTTCTTCTTTTCTGTATTTTCTAGATTTCATTGATCATATATTACCTTAGCAATGAGAAAACTAAGCCTATAGTAAGGAATTTTACCATTTTTCACGTTTAAGGAAAAAAAAAAACTCTTCACTTGAAAATTATCATACAGGGTGATAAATTATGCCTGAATCTATATAAGCAAATAAGAGTTCTAGGAATTTTTGAGTGAGTACTTTCTTTTCACAGCATCTTATCACACTTCTTTATCCCAGCTTCCTCCTTCTGCTGGTACCAAAGGGGAAATAATAGCTACTCAGAGAACAGTTCAAGGTATTGAAGATAGAAGTCTTTAGTATTCTTTTTGCTGCTATTTTTCTCATCATCCTATTCTAGTAATAACCAGTACACAACTGTGAGTGATGATTTATTATCATAAACAAGTAAAGTGACTATCATATTTATGAATTGTGTTATTTTTAGTTCATCATTGAGGAGAATCATTTTATCCCATTATGGAAGAGAGTGATTCAGGAATAGCAAAGACATGGGGACAAAGCCAGGTGATATTTCCACTTCTTAAAAGATGGGTTAGCAGAAGGGAAAGAAAAACTAAATGATGAGAGAAGAAAGGGTACCGAAACTAATTAGAGAAGAGGCGAAAAAAGTGTATGTTTTAAAACTAACACAACAGTTAAAAAAAAAAAATGTGCAGAGGAAGAAGGAAAACATGGTACAATGGAAAAATACTTGTTTTGTAATCCAAGTCTGTCACTGAAGATAGAAAAATATTTGTATGTCTGTATAAACATAAAGCAACTTGCTACAAACAGATTTACATCTCAGAATCATTGCAGCATCTTGAGAAACAAGCTCTAAGTTTTTAGGAGGAATTAGCTTTGTTCTTTAAAAATTGTTATTAGGACAGTAATACTTTGGTTCATGAATGATTCTGTTCACAAACAGTTCAGTTTGCAGATGGGCAGAAGTGTTTGGTAAAATTCTGCTTCCATTCAGGAACCCTGCATTGGGTGATGAACAGGATTGCAATGTCTTCCCTGTGGGTACTGATACACGTACGTGCTGCCTCTTGATCCTCTTTATTTTCTCTTCCTCTCCTTACCTTCCCATTTTCCCCCAGTTCCCAGGCCCTTTCCATCTCCTCAAAATCTAATTCTCAGTTTCCTGTCATCTGTCTTTCATTTTGGTCTTTAAATTATTTATACTTTGGGTCTCTCATATAAAAGAAACCATGTGATGCTTAACTTCTTGCATCTGGTTATTTCTCTTAGTGGTTATGTTCTCCAGGTGCATCCATCTCCCTATAAATGACTCAAGTTTATCCTTTATGCCTTAGTAGTACTCCATAGGGGATAAAAAATTCTGAACAGGCTCACTTGGTGGTGCAGAGAGAGACATAAGTTCAGCTTATTTCACAGTTCTGCTTTTTTCTTGAGTTTACCAAGCAGCTGTCTCTATTTTGACCCCAGAACCATGCTGAAAAACATTGTGATTGAATGGGAAGATGACACAGGGAAACTTCCTTTGCCCTGACTGGATTCTGGGCACAAGGTGCTTCTGAGCCCATGGGCTCCAATGGAAGAACCTGCACAAGACGAATGACCTGAGAGTGGAGGGTAGCAGGCCCCTAAGGAGAGGCACTCCCAATCCCCTACAGCATCTGACAAACACGCGACTGTGGAAGACACTCTGGGAGCCTCTGCCCAAGACTGTCTGTCCCAGTTTCCTCACAGACACCTGATTAAATACAATCGAGCTTTTTATTGGGAAGACCCATGCTCTCCTACCATCGCTGAAGAGTCCAAGTCTTCCCTGCTGGGTCCAAATCTAACCCTGGAGCTGTTGTGCTCTGAACACCCTCCTCCAAGCCTATCATGCTTCAGGACATGCACCTGCTTTGAACCTCCCAAGAACGCTGAACAAATTCCTGCTGACCCTTGCATCAGCCACACTGGTTCCTCTTCTCCACAGTGTCAGTACCCTCCGAGTAGATCACCATGGAACCACAAACGTTCTCCTGTCTGTTACTAACTCTCACATTCTCATATCTTATCTGCAATTTTCTTGCCTTTTGCTTCTTTTACTGGCCTGTAATTTGAGTTCTCAAAAGCTAAATCCATTCTCTGAAAATTCTACCTAGTAGATTCTTGCTCTGGTTTTGGACTAGAAAATACAAACTACAATGATAGCCTAAATTTGGTATTCTAATTTTCTGCTTTTTGTAAGTAAATTTGAAAGTCTACAGCATGTATTTTTGTACTTTTCCAAGTAATGTATCATAATCAATGACTGAATTATATAGACATAGGAATTACTAGCTAGGAATTAAGGCTGTCAGATAGTCCAGCATCCACTTATAAATTAAATTTCCATTCTGCATAGACAGTAATAGAGGGGTCATTGCTTGGATTAGTACCATGCCCATAACTGGCCCCTAATATATGCAGACTAATACTCTGAATACTTGTTAGGAGAGAATGCATGCTATAATTGTGTTCCAGAAGATGTTTACTATATTCTGAGGATTCCCATTTATATAGTCAAATTCTAAATCTATGTGGGACAAACTAAGCTACCCAAATTGAGACCTAAGGATCCCTGGGAAGTGGCTGAGAGTATGGTCCATAAAGAATGCATGTCATAAGCTTCACAGGAGACCTTGTTGTATATAAATAATTTTATTAATTTTGACATTAAAACGAAGAAGGATTTGGAAGGGAATAAAACAAATATTGGAATGCCAAGCTTTGGAGAAAATCCTTGTTATCTTGTAGGTGGCTGTGGACACTCATTGTCCTTCCCTCAGGGACACTTTGTGGGGCCTTGGAAACAGCAGGACAGTGGTTGCTGCAGGGGACCAGGGTAGAAAGACAGGCTGCCACTGGGGTGCTGATGTCCATAACCATGGGCTCTCAGTGTCCCCAGTGGGGTTGGTGGCTGATCTTGAACCCAGTAAGTCTGTGTTCATTTTAAGCATTAGCCCCACAAAAGAGCTCCCCCTTCTCAAAATATGGTGTGTGTTTGTAAAGCACTTGAAAATTTTACTTCATTAGAATTTAGAAAAGGGAAATTTGAGCTTATTTCTGGGCTAAAAATTAAATGGAAATATGTGGTTCCCACTCTGGATGGAAGTGCCCAGAGGAAAGCCACCCTGCAGGTGATGCTAAGGGGGACCTTGGCCTTTGGAAATGAAATGCCTGCTCTGAGTCACAGAGAATGCATACTGTAAGAGCAGGTATCAGTAGCAATCGTGCGTTATCTGGCTCTGTTTCACTGAATGGAGCTCATCAATGGGCAGAGCTAGATTTACAAGCTTCTTCTAGATGAGAATATAAGATGGAGGCCAGGCAAGCATGAGTGATTGTCTGAAAGCATGCAGACTCTGAGATGAAGAGCTCAATCTACAGCTCTGTAGAGTGGACTGCGGGACTCTCTGGTGTCTTCTAACTCCCGCGGGTCAAATGACATAAAATACATAGCACAGAACTTGTCATGAAAAAGCTGTGGCTAAAACACTGATGTGTGATAGAGTTTAGAGCAAGTACTTAATGCTGTTCTGCCCTTCCTCAGTGGGGCATCAGCTGTACAGAATGGACCATGGGACTAAGTCAAGGTGTGAAGAAGCCTTGCAGGGAAGAGCTTTGACTTCACATTTAGTGGGTGTGAGAGCTCTGCTCATTCTCCTTTCCAGTATTCTGCCTGTTTTCCTTACTTTTCTGAGGCTACTAAATCCAAATATTGCTGGGCCATTCTATGAGAGGAGAAGTAATATATACCCAACCTGAAAACAAAAAGATGTCCAACAAATGCTCATATCATTCTGAGATTTGCTAATTAATTCTTGCAGTGACATAAAATATTGAACAAGATCCTCTCGACAGTGATTTAAGGTTAATTGAAAAAAGATTTAGAGCACAGGGGAGGTGAGCCACTCCCAGCAAATGGGAGGAGGCTTCCGGGACACCATACCACCCCTGCCGGCACAGAGGAGGTGAGCTGCATGGGTGCCGGCAGCACACACACACACCCACTGAAATGAGAAGACATGTAAACAAGTCTCAAAACCAGACTTCCAGATCACCTACAGCAACCCCAAAGGGAAACGAGAAGGAACACTCTGATACTCAACCACCTGGACTCCCTGAACTGGCAACAAAAGAGGATCTGGAAAAAATGAAATCAGAAATAATTTCTCAGATAACAGCAGAGATTGTGCCCATAGTGCAAGACATAATTAATAAATCTAGAGAGGACACAGATAAAGAAATATAGGAGCTGAGGAACATGATGGAATGCCAACACAGGAAACAAAAGGAATCCGTAAAACAGATGCAAACAGATTTCCAGGAGATTGTAAACTCCATTGAAAGTTTATGAAGCAGAATGAACCAATGTGAGGCCAGAATTTCAGATATAGAAGATAAGATTGATATTAATGACCAGGAAAAGAAAAATTTCTTTAAAATTGTAGGGGACCACAAGAAATCAATCCAGCAGGTGCTAGATGATGCAAAGAAGAATGACATAAAACTGATCAGAGTCGACGAAGAAACAAGAGAGAGTGCAAATGACATAAAAAAAAAAAAAAACTGTTCACAGAAGGGATGGCAGAAAACTTCCCCAGCAGGGGAAAATGACTTGACATACAGATAAGTGAGACATATAGAACTCCAAGAACCCATGATCAAAAGACATCTACACATATGCATATAATACTTAAGATTCCAGAAGCCCAACAGAAGAACAAAATTCTACAAGCAGTTAGAGAAAAGAAACAAATCACATACAAAGGAAAGCCCATCAGAATCACAGCAGACTTCTCAACACAAACCCTCAAGACAAGAAGAGCTTGCAGTGATGTATTTAAAGCCCTAAAGGAAAATAGTCTCCAACCCAGATTGATGTACCCTGAAAAATTATCTTTCAAAATTGATGGAGAAACAATATACTTTCATGACAAAGAGCACCTTAGGAGCCTCATGAATACCAAACCAGCACTCCAAAAAATTTTAGACACTATCCTAGGAATAGACAATGAGAATCACAACCCCAGGAAACCCAGCAGAATGAATCCATTGGGCATGACAAAAAATTAAACACAAAGGGAAAAAATCCAACAAACAGAAAACGTCATGACAATGATAAGTCAATATGTATCAGTTATAGCCATCAATTTTAGTGGTCTCAATTCAACAATCAAAAGAAATAGACTGGCAGAATGGGTCAAGATGCAAGATCCAACAATATGCTGCATACAAGAAACACATTTAATTCAAAAAGAAACTCAGACTGAAAGTTAAAGGGTGGAAAACAATACTCCAACTGACAGGAACCAAAACAAAAAACAAAACAAAAACTGAAACACTCTGGTTCCAAGAATTTCAGATAAGCAATAGTCAACTTGTATGTACAAATCTATTGTGAACATGTTTTTTCATTCCTCTTAAGTAAAAACTTAAGAACAGACCTGTTGGTTCTAAGTGGTAATACAAGAAATTTCTATATTGTTTTCCAAAATGGTTTTATCATTTTACATTCACATTAGCAGTATTAGAAAGTTCTAACTGGTTCACACCTAAGCTGACGTTTGTTCTTTTAAAACTTTTAACTTCATCTCCTTAATGAGTGTATAATTCAATCTTGTTATTCTACTGATAAATATTTTTTCTGATTCTAGTGTTGCACACTATTCCTTGTGCTATACTGGCTATTTATCATCCTCTTGTGTCTACTTTTTAATTGGGTTGTCTATTAATGAGCTGTAAGTTCTTTATATATTCTGGTCATAGGTTATATGCATTATAAATATGGTCTGTTTAAGAACTACTTTTCATTTTCTTAATGATGTCACTTAAAGTTCCAAATTTTGATGGAATCTCATTTATCAATTTTTTTGTTTTATACATCATGTTTTTTATATCTTGGGAAATTCTTGCCTACCCTGAATTCATAAACATTTTCCCTTATAATTTCTTCTTAAAGTTTTACACTTTTAGGCTTTCATATTTAGGTTCATGGATCCTTTCAAGTTATTTTTATGTATGGAAATAAAGTGTTGAGGTTAATTTTTTACATATGGATACCAGGTATTCTAGTGCTATTTGCTGAAAACACTGTCTTTTTCTCTGCTCTTGAATTGAGTTTATGTTCTATAAAATGTTAATGTTAAATAATCTTTCAAAATGCAGTGGATCATATATGTGTGGTTCTATTTCTAAATTCTCTGTTTTATTCCAAAGATCTATATATCTTTCCTTATACCAACACTGCCTTGATTACTGTAGTTTTAGAGGAAATCTTAAAATTAGGTAATAGATGTCTTCCAACACTTCTTTTTCTTTTTACTTTTCCAGGTCCTTTGTACTCCTACATAACTTTTAAATTTCAATATCCAATTCTTCATTTATAGCAAGTATACATAGACCTGAATTTTTATATATACCTTGTGTTTTCTAATCCTGCTAAACTAAAATACAAGTTCTAGGGGCTCCTAGAGATTTCTTAGTATTTTATCTGTAGATGGTCATTTCATCTACATATAAAGATTATACTTCTACCTTGCCAATCCTATCCTGATTGTGTCATTTTATTGCCAGACTATTTTGCTTTAGGCTTATGTTTCAAAGTTTAATGGACAGATGAAGAGTAGGCATATCTGCCATTGTTCCCCACCTTAGGGAGAAAGCATTTTATCTTCTCCATTCATGTAAGGCTTTCTCACTGGAAGTATGGAGTACATGTCTTTAATCTGTTGAGAAGGTTCTGTTCTACTTCTAGTCTCGTGATAGCTTGTACCATGAACAGCTGCAGAATTTAGTTCAATACTTTTTCTCCAACTACTAACAGGATCATATGGCTTTTTCCTTTCCTCTGTTAAAATGATGACTTTTGGGGGTGATCTTCCAATGCTGAACCAACTCTGCCATCCTTATAATAAAACCACTTTCTACATACTACCAGATCTGACTTCGAATAGTTTGTTTCATTAAACAAATTTTTATCTATATTCATACTTTTTTCTTTTATTATCTTTATCCGGTTTTAGTATTAGCACAATGTTGATTTCCTAAAATGAGGGCAGAGGGCCGGAGATTTACCTCAGTGGTTCCGCTGCTTGCCTTGCAAGCACAGGGACCTGAGTTGGATCCCCCATACCAAAACAAATAAAAAATAAAATAAAATAAAATGAGGGGAGAAATGTTCCTTCTTTTTTTCTGCTTTAAATGTTTGATATAATTTATCAGTTAAAATGTATATGAGCCTGTTGTTGCCATATAGGTAGGTTTTACAAGCTAGAAATATATTTTCTTTAATAGGTGCTATTCAATTTTTTATTTCTTCCAGAGTCAGTTTCATGAATTTGTCTTCCAAGGTACTTCTTAGAAGTTGTCAAATTTATTTCAAAAAGATTTTTGTAATATGCTTTCAATATACTTTTAAGTTCTGTAAAATCTGTGGAAATGTCTTCTAGATCTTGATATTGTAATTTAAAAAATATATAATTGATATTGTGCAATAGGAAGACAAGGTCTAAAGGAGCAGGGGAAGTTGGACGGGTAGGGGAAAGGAAAAAAGGGAAAAGAAAAACTATGAGAAAAGGAAAAAAATGTAAACAAAATCTTTGCAAATAGGGAAGGGTGGAGGGCGTGAAGGGAAGGCAGGGGAAGGGGAAAAAATAAGAACCAAGATACTCATGTAATGGTACAAGATCCCAATGATGAATGTAACTATTTTGTACCTAAAATGTACCAATAAACTTAATGGGGAAAAAAAAAAGATTTGGAAGTATTAGTCTAACCGTGTTCGTTAAAATAATGATCCTATCTCATCATTTCTTGGTTTATTTCCCACTAATATTGAAAAATTATCTGTCCTTTCCATTTGTGCTGTGGATACTTTCTCCAGAATTCTTATCTGATTCCATGATAGATAAGCACCATCCAACATTACATTCTTCTTCCTTCCAACTGTCTGGCTTTAGCCAGTGAAATGTTGGAATCTATGCCTCCTTTCCAAGGTCAACACGCAGACAAAGTCTCAATCAAAAGGCTCTGATGTAAGTTGTCCATTCTGCAGCAGAATCAAGGGGTGAACTTGGGGAATCACCAGGCTCCTTGGTACAAATGTTGCACGTGTCATAATTTGCAGTGAGCATGAAAATAGCCACAGACCACTTGGTCATTTTTTCATCTTGTTTTACATTGAAAATCAAAAGAAACTATTCTTAAAATTTTTCTTCATGTGTCCTTATTATAGGAGTTCTTAAAGGATTAATTAAAACAAATTCTATTAGCTCCATAAAATACATATACAAACACATAGATTCCAATTGAATGAAATCATTCCATCATAGAGAAATGGAGAAGAGAATAAGGATTTGTAAAATTTCCAGTATATAGTATTTAGTACTGAAGAATTAATAATACAATGCGGGGTCTACTAAAATCACGATAGCGCGTCATTGAAACAGTAAAAGGCTGACCCTACTTTTGGTGAGTGTGAAAGGAAACATTCGTTCCAGTAATACCTACAGTGCAGCCATAGAAACAAGCACTTTGCTGTACACACAAAAACACACATGTTCTTCAGTAAATGTGTGCATAAAAGTGTGCGTGTGTGAGCACGTGTCTGTGCATCCTACCTCCGCTGGTAGCCAACCTGTCAGAGTCCTCTGGCTCCTCTGATCCGTGGTGTGCAGAGCGGAGAGGGCCGCCCTGAGGCCTCACCCACACTTTCCTCTCTCGCGCCGAGGTGCCTAGCAGGCCCATCAGTGGTGGTTACCAGAAAGTCCGGGCAGCAGCATGCACTGCAGGCATGTGCTGATAAAACCAATTTTCAAAAGAATACAAGACCTTGCAGGTGAGGTTTCACGTTATGGAACCCTGTGTTTAAAACAAACACTTACGTCAGTTTCGTTTTAGACTTTCATTTGCGGCAACTAAGCTGGAAAGGAGGCTCTTGCAGGGTTTGCCTTCCGCGCTTCGTGTCAGATCTCCTTATTC
Organism: Heterocephalus glaber; assembly: GCF_000247695.1. The sequence continues at coordinate 16,255,394 of NW_004624766.1, forward strand.
CTGAGAGCTTTCCCTCCCGCTTCCCTTTCCAGTGTCCTCACGGGGGAGGCTGAGCAGCCCCGAGGAACCCGCTTATCTGCAGCCTTCTCTGTTCCCCACCTCACCCCATAGCCTCCCTGCTGGAGCCAGGCCCACTTCAGTCTGCATGCGGACTCCCTTAGGGTGTGAGATCCTTCTGCCCCCCCATGCAGCACTGTGAGCCAAGGAAGCAGCATTCTTCCCTCTTTCCATGTAAGCACTGGGTGTTGGGGTGGCTTGACCGATCCAGGATGGTCAGAGAAAGCCAAATTACTGTTCAATAGTGTGTCTCAGCATGCAATGATTTGGGCATATTTTACTGTTTATAAGACCAAGAATTTTCCACCGTTAGCGCTGGAAGCAAGGGATGTGGCCCTCGCCTCTCTCACCACAGGCACAGCTGCCTGCAGCTCGGTGAACGCACAGGTGGAAAGAGGCAACTACTGTACCCATTAGAGGGAGTGCGGAAGGAGAAACAGTGATGAGAGCTAGCTTCCTCCTCGGCGCTCTGAAAAGGAGATTAATATGCTCAAAGGAAATGGATAAAAGGTACAGACATTTTTCACAGGAGGGAGGCAGGCATTCCTGGAGAAATAACAGCCTGTCTAAACGTGGAGGTGTGCAGCGTCCGCTCGTGGGCCTGGGTGTCCACGCGCTGGCCCATTTGTGTTTCGCCACCATCCATGCAGGTCCTCTCCCACAGAACTTGCTTGTTCTTGGAGAATTCATGCTTTCCTATTCCTTGGTGCCATAGCTTGTGACTCAGTTTTAAGCTTTACATGAAGCTATCCTATCTTCCAAGTAGTTTTATTATTAAGCTAATACAGTTTTATCCATTATACTTACTTCTTCCAAGTTGATATGTCTGTCACTTGCAAAAGAGTTCTTAGTGGTAGATGTGGTAAAAAAAAAAAATGTTTCCAGTGTTAGGCTGAGGCAGGAGGATCTCCATGAGTTTGAGGCCAACTTGGGCTACATAGTGAGTTCAAGGCCAGCCTGGCATAGAGAGAGCTTGTCTCAAAAAAAAAAAAGTTTTAAAATAATAACTTCTCTTTGGGGAAGGAGAGCAACAATACTGAAATGATTAGAGTACAAAATCCATGTGGTGAGGTAGTGAGAGGTAAAGTAAGTATGACTAGAAGAGTAGAACATAAGTGCCATAAAATAATATCTCAGGCAATGATGCCTTAAGTATATATAGTAGTAGTCTTAGGACTGTAATGGCACTGAAGTATCCCTCCCCCTTGTTGACATCACACCCGTCATAATGTCATAGTGTGGTACGTTACTCACACGTCTACAGTGAAGCACTCGAAAGCACACCCATGGCCCTGCTAGTCATAGAAAGTGTGGTGCATACAGTAAGCGTGCTGTGTAGTACCTGCTAGTGAGAATAAGTGACTAGGTTACTAGCTTAGTATTTATCGTTCAAAATTTTATAATATGGATTGTATCAGTCAGTATTTACTAGAGAAACAGATATAGCACACGATACACAAACATATAAGTAGGAATTTACAAGATTGGCTCACAATGGCCTCCCACAGGGTCGGATGAGGGAGACTGCAGAGGGTCCGTCTGCACACTGGAGAGCAAAGGATCCAGTCGGAGGTCTGGAGCTCACTGCAGTGACCCCTGGGAGTCCGTGCCAGGAGGCCAATGGGTCTGCAAGGAAGGCTGAAGAGTCTACACCAGAAGGCTGAAGACTCCGTGCCTGAAGCCAGAGTCTGCTGGAAGGCAGGACATGACACCCAAGGTGAAGACGAGTGCTCCTGCAAAGGAAGAGCAGACCCGTCCTTCCTCAGTTCCCCTTTACACCATCCTGGCAAGGAGGAGCCGCCCTAGGGTGGAATCGCTGAGCCAACTTCTCCTATTGACACAATCACTCCACCATCACAGGGATAGAGAGGACTCCTTCTACTTAGAGAAAGTATCTAGGGTAGAGTGGTGCATCCTGTTACCCTTGTGTATCTCCTGCTTGGCATGTCTGACCACTGCATTTCCCTGGTGATGGAATTCATCTGCAGCTGTTTGGCTCATCTTTGCCCTAAGCTATGCCATGTGTGAATGTGTGTGTGTGTGTGTGTGTGTGTGTGTGTGGACAAGCAAGAACACACACACAAGTGCCCCTCAGAGCTGAGCTGTGTAGTGGGCTGCAGCATCTGGGTTGGGTAAGCTTGGTCCCACCATGGCAAAGTCACCTTGGCATGCAATGCGCTAATTGCAATGCAGCCCTGTCCTTGAGATACTGCACTACACGTAACAGTGATATTTGCTTTACTATTTGGAGGAGAACCATTTCAGCTTTCTCTTTATTTTTCTGGTCAAGCCTGGTAATGTTGAATTGGACCCACAGTCAAATGGCCTCTCCTAATTCACAGAAGTCTGAATAACTCTGTCCTGACCTCTTCTTCAGGTCCCTGACTTTATATCTGTTTGTATCTAAACTAGATGGAAACTGAGCCTCATTTAGAAGCGTAATGGGTCCCTAAGGTGACATTAAGCATTTCTCTTCCTTCTACTGAAGACAAAATTGTATTTAACCTGTAGGGAAGGAAGAGGTGGCTAATCTTGTGTTGCCCACAGAATCTCCTGCAGGGCTCAAGGATTGGCCAAGCCCATGTGATCCAGTTCTATTTCATAGTGGAATCCTCATGGTTCTTTCATGTTTCTGTTTGTCAGTTCACACAGGGAAGATACCTCAGCATAAATCTATACTTCCATAACCACTGAGAGGTGTCACATACAGCCACCTGGTTAGCAACTGGGCCCGTGATTCTTCTAGAATCCGAGATACTGTGACTATGACCATAGTTAATATTAAGGGCATGTTGCATACTTCTGCATTTTCATATTACACTGGGAGAAATGTCAATGGAATTTATCTTCTTTATTATGAAATAACAGACTTATTCCCTTGGATGCCTTCAGCTATAATACATGTGGACCATCTTGGTGGTTGTAATGCATAACAGTTACCACAGGGCTGATTTCCCCTTCGTTTACTGGGTGTTGTCCAAGTTTATTTTATAAAACCTTTTCTTGTCCCACTCAGAATCATGATTCAGTAGATAAAACCCCATTCTTCAGAAATCTACCTGACTCATTTATGATGATTCCATGTGAGTTGCTTTAGAAGTGTTAATGAACTATTCCACAGTGAACTTCAGGACATTAGTTGGTAAAGCTAGATTTGCCTTCCAGGTCAGGAAAAAATAAAACATAAAGTTTGGAACTTAGACTTGAAGTCTTCGTGAGAGGAGAAGCTGGTGTGGTCAAAGTATCTGAATCTGCCGAATCTCAGAGGACACAGACAGGAGACAGCTCCTGCGATGTCTGAGCGTGACTCAATCTCTAACTGAAGCTGCCTGGACCCAGAGCTTAGCCAACTCACGCTGCTTGCCTGAACTAGTTCATATCAGAATTTATGTAGCTATTTATGGTCGCTTCTTTCTAAGAAAACTCTTCTTTTGTGTCAAAATTTCTATCAAACCTTTCCTTCTGTAAGAAGCCTTCTTGACAGTTTTGCTGTTGATCACCTTAGCCTCACTTTTCTCATATACAACACGAATCTGTTTACTTTCTGCGTCTCATATTTTAATCACTATAATTTATTTTAAAATACATCCCAAGAAATCATTATGTGCCACATTGCTTTACAATTTGAGGGTTTGGTTCTGAACTAGATAAGTATGGTTATGTCCCCTGTGAACGGCCAAGCTGTCCAGGTGTTGATGATTACGGAAGTGATGTGTTTAGCGAAAGGAAGGTATAGAGAACAGGGAAAGTCAAGAACAGGCTATGAAACAAATGGCTAGGTGAGTGACATATGTGGGAACTGCTAAAAAGACAAATGGCACAGTGTCAAGTGTGATGATTCTTGGACTGCAGAATTGGCCTCTGGGTAATGGTTTTGTTTTATTTTGTTTTGTTTTAGTAATTGGGAGGCATTGCAATTCCTGTGTACAACAGAAACTTGCAGGACATTACTGAATCAGCTCATGGCTCAAACCATGTTCATCTCCAAACCTTCTTTGACGAACATAACTCCACAGAAATCTTTTGTGCAAATACACAAAGTTAATCTTTATTGAATATCAACTTTTGTCTTCATTTATTTCTTTGCTCTTTGAGGCTTGATGCTTGGTACTCATGAAGCATAGTTCTCATATCTTAAAAGATTTCTGGAATGACAAACAGAAATATTTACCAAAGCTGATAAGCCTCCCCTGAATCACAATGTTCAGCAAATCATGTCTCTTCGGTTCTCACCAACATTTTATCCTGCACACAGTAAAGATATTACATTGATTAAAGCATTCACTAAAACAGTTTTTAAATTGTTTTTCTTATTTCCATGTATCTCGTATTGTAGATTGTGTTAAAAAAAAAAAAAACCACTGAATTTAGCAATTCACTCTGGGGAGTAACTAAAAATTTAATGCCTGGGACTGGGGATTTAGCCCAGTGGTTTCGCCACCTGCTGCGCAAGCGCAAGGACACAAGTTCGATCCCCGGTACCAAAAAAAAAAAAAAAAATTTAATACCCCAGTGAAGAACCAAAAATTGATTATTGTATTTATTAGCTTCGTCTTTTCTTTCAACTCTAGGTAGTTGGAATTTAATCTGCCTTATCTTAAGGTATACTTTTTCCAAGAAAAGTATTTGCATGTAAATTTACAAGACTTACTAAACAGTCAGATTATGAGTAGAGAAAAGTTGAATAAGGAGCTGTTGCAGAGTTTGATCAAAATCAAACAAATAAATAATACACTATTCAGCTCTGTAACTTAGTCACAAATGAATCATATTGTAGATTTTAATGTTTATGAATATAATAATCATGAATATCAAATTTATGAAAACCATGATGAACTACTTGAAGGGATATTATATTCAAACTATGTGAATCAAACATTGACCCTCTGGGCCTCAGTTTCTCACTGGAGGAATGGAGGGATGCAATTTATTATCATTCCTCACAGACCACCAGTTCTTTACACATAACTGTCAAATTAAAGGGTGACCTGCAGTGAAAACCTGCTGGAGTTGTGATGACTTTAGGCAGAGCTTTCGTATTTACAGTTATAGCCTGTGATGGTTATTTATTCATTTGTGGAAAGGTCAGTTAGAATTTGAGATGCAGCTGGTGCAGAATAAAGCTCCCAATAGTGTCTGTGTTCTCCATGCTAGTTTCAAGAGGGTTAACATAGGATAGAACAGTCAGCAGCTAAAAGTTCTTGCAATTGTCTTATCCAGAATTTCTAACTGACATCACATTGTCTTCTAACTTGTATTTATTTACAGCAGACCATTCATTAATTTGTTCTTTGTTTTTTTAAAAAAAAGTGTGTCTTAAAAATCCCACATAGGAAATCTGTGCTCTGAAATTGGGCAACATCTAATAGGAAGATGGCCACTGAAGTCTTTTAATCTGTTTTAATTTTTAGTTTATTAGTACATGTTTGCAGGACAGAATGATTACATCGTAGGGAATTGGTACATTCTCTTAACGCATCTCATTTCCTTTTTCCCATGTCCCTCCACTTTCCTTTTACTTTGCCAGTATCAGATTCATTTATTTATCTTATAAGCTCTTATAAAGTTAACTAGCATAAATACAGATTAACAATTACATTAACAGGACAGAAAAACACATAAAACAATCATACTAAATCAACGCACACTTTTAGAAACATTGTCTGTGATGGACTATAGTAACTTTCTCTCTTTCTCTCTCCCTGTTATCTGTCTCTTATATTTCACTTTATTTATATATTGAATTTCTCATAAAGAGAAACCATGTTATATTTAAGCCCGTATCTCTGATTTGTATCACTTGAGTTTATGATTTCAAGATGCATCCATTTTCCTACAAATGACTCAAATTTATGCTTCTAAACAGCAGAGTGGTATTCCATTATGTGGAAATAGCACATTTTCTTTATCCATTCATCTGCTGATTGATATATAGGCTATTTCCAAGATTTAGCTATTATGAATTATGGTGCTATATACATGAGCATGCATGTATCACTGTAATATGTTCTCTTTAAATCTTTTAGAAGATACCTGGAAGTGGAATAGCTGGGTCAAATGCAATATATATTGTTAGCTTTTTGAGGAATCTCCATTCTGATTTCTATACAGGTTTATACTCCCAAGACCGATGAAGAAATGTTCTCCCTCCCTCCTTCACAACCTCCCTAGCATCTGTTTTTGGTTGATTTCTTGATAAGATCCATTTTTTCTGGAGTGAGATGGGATTTCAATGTTGTTTTAATTTTCATTTCTTGAATGGTCAGTGCTGTTGAACATTTTTTCATGTATTAATTGGCCATTTGTACTTTTTCATCTGAGAAATGACTATTCATTTCAGATGCCTATTTTTTATTAGGTCTATAACCATCTTTTAAAGTGCAACTCTGCTGTAGTAAACTTAGGAATAGTTTTCTGTGGAAACACAATGGAGCCAGTTAAGTTCTACCAGAGGGGTAGGAAGGGGAGCTAGGAAGACACAGAATGGAGGAAATATTGCAATGGAGAGAAATATTGGATAAAGTTAAAGAATCAAGGAGAAAAGTTAATCTAGGCAATGGAAACATCATGATCAAGCCAAAAAAATGCTTGAGACGAGAACTCACAGGTCAGCAACAAAAGTGAGCTGAGAACCACTATATATTCAATTATCACCCCGAATCTCTGGAATTTTTTCATGTATCTGATAGACTCATTCATAAATCTCTTAGATTAACTCTCTTCATCTGATTCTACATTTTTACATGCTTCAAAGCAAGAATCCTTTCTGATTTACTTTGGACAGCTTCTGTTAGCTGATAGTTCTTAGATGAATAATGATAGAACTGGGCCCTGGATTGTGGGAGGCACACAGTGGAAAAGAAGGTCAACTTGGGCGAATTTGTAATGGGATTCCAACATCAGAAGAAGCAGCTGAGCTTTTATTCTTCCAGTGAGGACAAGCCACCAAGGGCATTTAATTAGTGAGTGTCATGACTTGCTCTGCACTATGGAGAATTTCTGAAGAAGAAAGAGATTTCCTTTGATCTCAAAACTAATTGTCTCAGGAAATACAATTTAATTTGGTCACACGCAACTTAGTTTCTTCAATAAATATAAGTCATTTCCAAATAGCTCAACATTAATGTGAGTCCAGATTGCCACTATCAATTTTCATTATAATGAAATCAACGTGTACTGCCACACAAAAGCAGGGACGATCAGAGTCCTTCCAGTCCTATTAAAGACCTAACTCCTAAATGCATTGCTTTAGGAGCTTTAGTAGTGCCTGGCAGGGAAGATTTCTCCAACAAATGCTACAATGTTCTAAAAGCAGGATTCACAAAATCGGAGTCGGAGGCCCAATTAACCTCCTAATCAACAGCTGTTCAATAAGACTCCTCAGGATTTAAATCTAGGCTATCATATTTAAAAGTCTAATATGAAGGTTCTCCGTGTTCTTTCTCATCTGTGGAATTTAAAATTCATTGATCTGAAGGTAGAAAAGTGATGTCTAGAGGTTGTGTAGAAAGTTCTTCCAGGAGGAAGGTAGACAAAACAGAGGTTGGATTTGGTCACCATGTGCCATAAGCGTGTATGGGGATGTCACATGGAACTCTATTAATATGTACAACTCTCATGTGCTGATAAAATTAATAACTATCAAAATGTCTAGTACCAGTTTCTAGATTTGTACACCCTGCAATGTAATGGTGAGTGCCTCAGTATTGTTGGGGTCAACCTACAGGCTTAAGGCTCAGGTTCCCACCAATGGAAAACAGTGCCTAACAGCCATTGTGTTGATTAACAAACCCTGGTATTAATAGTGGTGTACTGGTAGCAAGCTGTTCTGCAGTATAAATTCCCTGTAACTTCCACCCCACCATTCAGGAGTAGATGAATAAATACACAGACAGACACACATGCACAAATGTGTACATGCAGAAAAACAAAGCCCTCACATCGCATCCTCCTTCCACAGGCACATCAGTGCAAAATTTAAAGATAAGATGTCATTTAGGAATGTATATGCATTTTTTTCAGGATAATATATTCCTATTTCTCTCTATTAATCAGCCAAATATTCCTTTCCTGCTCTTGAACAGACCAACACAGCCTTCTCTAACACCAACCAACTCTTCTCTTGCTAATTATGTTTGTAATACCATAATAATGCCATATTTAAAAGTCCAAGAACTAGTATTATATAATGTATTATCATTTTCTGCTCTTGAAAGTTTAGGGAAGGCAAAATTATAACCTCTACCTTGTATGGTTTTTTTCAATGGGTCTGAGAATTCAATTGAGATGGACAGATCCATAAGATCAATAAGTAAAAGCACAGAAATTTATTTAATATAAACTCTACATGCTACAGCACCTCCACAAGGAAATTAAGGTTGAAGGATGAAGTTAGAATTGAACACTTGCCTACTCAGACACCTGGCAGTAAGTTGTGAAAATGTGACAAAGCAGAGACGTGGTTAGGATCTTAATGGTTAGTCTTGGGCTTAGATCCTTGTCCTTGATGTGAACAGTGACTCTGTGTAGCGTAGGTTGGGTGCTGTCAGGGAAATTCTTTTTCTCCCTTCTGGAGAAACTGAAGGTCAGAGTGATCTTCTAACATTTGCTGTTCTCGGGTGTTTTCTGCTCAAAATATTCAGTGTACCAAATTGGCATATTTTGGCGTGGCATAGCCCTAACTCTTTCAAGATGTTCTTTCATCCTCCCTTCTCCATACCAGGAACAACAGAACAACTGTGAAGAGGGCAGAGTATGCGTCAGCTGTTCCCCGCTCTTTCTCCGCATCTTCCACCCGAGGTTTAAGAGGCATTGGCCCTTCCAGAGTGAGTGGGGAGGAGGAGACACAAAAGTGTTACTGACATTCACTGTGATCTGTCCCTTGAGGGCCCCTCTACGTAGCCATGTGTGTGAGTTTGTGTGTAACCGTTTTTGCATGTTTTCCGAGGACTACCTCTGATCCTGACCTCTACCCCTCCACCCTGGGACACTGCTACCCTGAATTCCCTGGGAGTTGTGTATGCTGCCTCGTTGACATGTTATAAAGACCTTCTTGCTTCCTGGTTTCACAAGATCCTTTCTATGAAGGCTTCTCCACCTTAGCAGGCTCAATTCCAAGGTGTATGATGCTGACGTACCTTCCCTAAGTATGTACCCAGCCTCAAGACAACACAATAATACATTCTATGGGGGGAGATTCTCCTCAGTTCTCTCTGCTTTGGCAGAAGGGCCATCTTCCACACCCATGACTTCCAGATTTCTAGGAAATAGTAAGTATGGATTTCTGTACTGAACTGCAGGGAAATTTTCCATGAGAAGAATGGATCACATAACACTCTGAAGCTTTGGAAACCAGAAGAACCTTTAGTTTCAGTAGCTCCTGAATCCAGGAAACCTGGTCTCTCCCTGTAAGTCACACCCACACCTGGAGTGGTTTTCTTGAAGCTTCCACCTTGATAATTGATGTAGAGGAGAAGTGCAACATCAGGCCGGGGTCTGGGAGCTGAGGATCCCCTGTGAAAAGACCCCCTGCTTTTCTCTAAGTTTTCCCCACCATCCAGGGAAGAATGGAGGAACAGGGCAGGCAGCAAGCTGACTCAAAGCTGAAATCCTCTAACTGAAGACAGGGAAATCAGGTCCAGAAAAGAATGAAGAAATCAGAAATGAAAGTCGTGCCAAGCAGATGTTTATGTACAATATGTCAAATGCTGAGAAATGAAGCTGCCAGGTAGCAGAACCACAAGGCAAGGAGAAACTTAACCAAGTTTCTCAGCAGGGAGCCTTCGCCAGGCTTGTACTTGTAAGGGAAGCTAGTCCCTGAAAATAACTGCTTCACTCATAGCTGTAATCCAGGCCAGTCGGGGTCTTAGCCTTTCTTTCTGGGGTCAGCTAAGGGTCATGGGGTTCAGGAACACACAGCAAATGCAGGGAGAGGTTTCCCAAAGGCAACTTCCTCGAGTCCACAGTGCCACATGAGCACGTGGTCACTTCCGTAACCACAGCCAAGTCGACCACGGAGGTCAGGCTCTCTACCCCTACCCGTATCACCCTCTGGCCGTCCTGCAGAAGCAAACCGGAAAGGTGCGTACAGGGGGAACGGGTCAGCCGTTCTCTTCGTTATAATCCTCACGCTCCCTCTGGTGTCTGCACTGCAGCTGTGAGGAGTGAAGGAGGAGCCAGTGCTGTGGTTTAGTTTTTCATTTTATTCATCCATGTGTTCAGTACATAATATTTGCATTCCTTGCGTGGAGTTGTTACAAATACCTAACACATCTTCCTTCCTGTTTTCAACCCTTTTCATTCCCCTGTCTCCCCTCCCACCTTATCTTGGGCCCCTTCCCATTTAAGATCTATCTCTGTACTTCTTATTTTCTTTGACTTTGTTCTTTATTTTTACTCTGCAGTTCACATATACTAGAAATGATGTGATAATCTTGTATGTCTGATTTATTTCACTTATTATTACGGTCTTAAGGTGCACCCAATTTCCTCCAAATGACTCCAGTTTATCCTTCTTTTGGGCACAGTGGTACTCCATTGTGTCTAGGTACCACAGTGTCTTTAGCCATTCATCTGTAGATAGACCTATAGGCCAATTCCAAGATGTAGCTATTATGAATTATTCTGCTATAAACATGAATATGCATGGATCATTATAATATGATGTCTCTAACATTTGGGGACAGATATCTAGAAGAGGAATAGCAAGGTCGAATGGAATTTCTAGATTTAGTTTGTTGCAGAATCTCCATACTTATTTCCATAGTGGTTTTCCTGGTTTGCATTCCTAACAACAGAGCAAGGAGGGTTCTTTTTCCTTACAACCTCTGCAGCATGATTTCTTGATAATGGCCATTCTTTCTTAGCTAAGGTGGAATCTCGGGATTGTTTTAATTTCCATTTCTCAAATGGCCAGCAATGTTGAACATTTCTTCATGTACTTATGTTCTGTCATATTTCTGTGCTTTTTAATCTTTAAATGTTCATAGCATCTTTCTTTAGAATGTAGAAGGAAGTTTTTCCTAATCTTCTAGCTCTGACTCCTTTTTTGTAGACTGATTCAGGGGATGCTTCATTTTGCATGGGGCTGGACTCATGAAAGCTCATTTAACACTCATTTTGGGCCTGAGAGCTGGGTAGCTTTATACTCATTTTTCAGGTGTGGTAATTAATGTGGATCATATTATATCTTCGAGTAGCAGAAGCCAGCTATAAATCTGGATATGTCTGATTTTAAAGCCCTGAGATGATCCCACTTAGTTCTGAAAACTTTGGGCAAGGAAGCTGTTGACGAAATGCTGGTTCAGGATTAGGAGGCATGAACTGAACAATAGTTACTCTGGAGTATGTTCAGCTTTGGCTGGAGCAGTCATACTGCAGATTAGGAAAGATTCTGTGTTTCAGAGCAAGAAATAGTGGCAGCCAGTAACAGTGTATTGCTGTAGTTTCCACTTGTATGTTTCAATTTTCTTTAACTATGTCATACAAATTTAATCTTAGGCTATTTCTGGATGAAGTAATTATCAAATATAACTTAATTGCATATGTGGAAATTTGGTGTAATTAGCGATTTAGAACTATTTAAATACAGGTTTATGTGGCTGAAATACTTTGTTGATTTCTAAATTACTAATTTGAGCTTCTGGTTTATATGCTCTGAATCTCTCCTATGTATGCAACATCCAGATTGTGCCTAAAATGTTGTCTTTCTCTGACCCCCCAAGGTGACCAATTTTTACCATCCCTCAATGTATTATTCTGTTTCTGAACAGACTCATTACTTTCATCTCCATGTTCATGAATTCTGTAAAAGTAGCATTTGTATCATTTCCTTCTTGAATAATATCTGAAAATAGCTTACATTTTGTAGTAATTAATACCCCCAAGGAAAAGACAAGGTGAAAGACAGAGAACATCAGCATAATTATTATTCCACAAAGGAAAATGATTTTATGTCCTTGGTAGCAAGCAATTGGAGAGAGTGCAGAGAGAAATATGTACAGGGCAAATTAATCAGACTATTTTCTTTCTTTCTTTCTTTCTTTTTTTTTTTTTTTTGGTACTGGGGATCGAACTCAGGACCTTGTGCTTCCAAGGTAGGCATCGGAACCACTGAGCTAAATCCTTAGCCCAGTCAGACTATTTTCAATAAAATGGCCTAGCTCAAACTTGGTTAAGTTATTTTTTTCTCACACAGGAAGTGGGGCTGAGGTTTTGACACACATTATGCCCTGTTCATTGAAACAATCTCATCACTGAGCACATGAATGAACCCACAGGAAAGGAATATTTCAGTGGGATACACTTTTGCTTCATTAATTTTTAAAGTATACTGTTTCAGTTAATTGTGATTAATTTACAAATAAAACCATTAGGAAAGGAAGTACCCAGAGAAATCATCTTACAGTGTTGAAGGCTTATTGAAAAGTAAAGCTTATTTTAAAAATATAAATGATAACACACAATATGGCTTATGGGAGGAATCTACAATAGTCAAATTCATTGGCACAGGGAGCAAAAAGTAAACAGCAGAGAGCATTTCTAAAGGAAGAAATGAGTCAGAGGGTAAAAAGTTTCAGTTATGTACATGAATGAATCTTAGAGATCTAATAGTTAACAATGATGCATTTTATACTTAACGTCTTTCTACTAGGTTGTATAGGTGTTCATATAAAAACAAAAATAATGAGAGAAAAAGCACAAGTATGATTAGTTTGTGAGAAATCAGATTTTTACATATATAGTTAATATTCTAAGGTTCTTCTCTTTTTTTTCCTCTCTATTCCTTTCAGAAATCAAAGAGAAACAGTTCAAAAATACTTATTTTCTGGCAGCTTCTTTGCTTCACTAAGGAAAGTGGCTTTGAGTCTGTGTACCCCCATCAAGTATTCTGCAGGGACAAATATCTTCAGTGTCATCAGACCTCCGAGGAAGCTTAACCTTTTGTAATAGTACTACCTGAAATAATAATATGCCTGAAGTACTTATTCAAGACTAGACACTGCTCTGCATGGTTTTATAACTAAATAGTGTGATTCCCATAATAGCCCAATGAGGAAAGTAGTCTAATTACAGAGGAGAAACTGAGGCAATTTCCCAGGAGCACACAATTCAGGAGTGGCAAAGTACAATGGGATTGTGTACTCTAAATACCTACACTACATTGCAATAAGGTCAATAAATTGAGGAACTAATAACATCATTACAGTGCACTTTCTTTTTATTAATACACACCATAATAGGTCAACACAGAAATCTCTGTGACCTAGTGATGCCAAAAAATACTTTAAAATTTGTCTGCAAAATCTAAGACCTATTTTACAATACTACACAGTAAAACAGGAGGATTTAATATAAATGTGGTCTTATTATTCCATTCGGGTCACTATGAGAATGTTTCATCCCCTGGGTGGCTCAAAGTTGGGAAGATGAAGAGTAAGATGCCAACAGATTCGGTGTCTGACCAGGACCCACACTCCGGGTCAGAGCTGATCCTTCTTGCTTGTCCTCCCCACCTGACAGAAAAGTAAGGGCTCTTCCTCAGGACTTTCTATAAAGACACTAAGCCTATTAATTAAGGCTCTGCCCCAGTGACATGCTCATCTTCTGCGGGGCTGACTCACTTTCTAGTCACCGCAGAAGTTAGGATTTCAGCACTGAAGTGAGGGAGACACAGAATTCTGACTCTCAAGTCCCAAGCCGTTTACATATTATTTGCTTAAAAAATGAAGAATTAAGGCTTTCCAGAAAAAGCCACAACCTACACTTTATTTAATCACAGAGTATTGAATGACTTAAAAAATATCAAAATAAATATTAACACCAAAATCATTCCCGTACATTACAAAAATACCATTCACCTTCACTGAAAGAAAAAGAAAACGAAAATGCCCTAAGCATTTCCCCCAAGATTCTTTTGATGAATATCTGTAAAATGACTCGAAGTTAATTATTTAAAAATATGAAATTGTGACTATATATGGATATTTTTTTCAAGATCTAGGGGTTCTGCACGTCCTTATCTTAAATCCAGAAGAAGTGGCGGCCTGCATGCTGAGCCATCCTGAGGCACAGTGAGAAGAAAGCCACCGAGTACATCTTGCAGAATTTAGATTTTCAGTTGCATGATGCATTCAATGTATTTCATGTGGTAGACTCTGAAGAACACATGAGACCTTATTGTCCTCTAACCCTTCTCTTGGAGGGTCTAAGCTCTTGTTTCTTCTGACTAGGAGGGCTGACTTTGGCTGAGGGTCTCCTGTGGAGGTGAAGAGGTGGGAGGAATCAGTAGGAGGTGATCTTCTAGGTGAAACTCAGACTTGTTCTTCATTTTGAAATTTTCTTCAGAGATTTGAGATTTTCTAGAAGTCAGGATAAGGGTAAGTCCATGTCATAGCCAAAAAGATACAAAATTTGCATTGGAAGAACTAGACCCTAGCCCTGCCTCTTCAATTAGAAGCTTTGTAACACTTGTCAGAGTGATTAACTCCTGAGACAGAGCTTGACTTGGACAATGAGAATAGCTTTGATCTCACAAGAGTGCTCTAGGTATTAGGGAGCTAGCTGATTCGAAACTACTGGGAAAATTGTCAGAAAAATCTGTGGTGTAAAATTGCACACTAAAATGTAATAAACTTTCATTATTTCTGTTATGACTGTGAATCTTATAACTTCTGGTGACAATGGGACTTTACTGACGGTCAGTAACAGACGCACCCTACTTTGTCCAAAGCCCTTCGGTGTCACAATATCACACTGCAGGCAAATTCAATCTCAGTGCCATCGATGGGCCATGTTCCCTTTTTATAGCACTTGTATTATGGGCTCTGTGTCATGAGCTGACTTTGAAGTTCAAGTCGTAAACTGTCCTGTTCATGATCTAAAGTGTGTGACAGGCCTTTGGGTAAGACAGTTGAGCTGACAATTTTTTGGAAGTCTGAGGTAAAAAGCCTGACTCAGTTGGACTAAGCTCTTCAGGGGTGTCCCATGTCAAAAACATCTCAAATATACCTCACTCTTCTCTCTAGTAATTTCTCAGTGATTTCTACATTTGTCAAGAAAAAGCATCCTTCCGGAAGGATTACAATATGTTAAATAACAGGAAACCATGTTGTCATGCCTTCCACCAACTAGACTTGCAATGATGATAACGTGCTGTATTTTAACAGGATCATGATCCAGGGCCTCCATACTGCAAATAACTCTCTGTTGGGACAAAGACAGCAAAAACATGGCCTTGCTCAGCCAACCATAGCACATGCGATCATGAGGCAACCAAAACCAAATGCTGGCAGGAGCACGTGTGTCATAATCCACGTGGCAGGGGGGTACACGCACCTCAAATTAAAATGTTTCTATTGAAATCAGAAAAAGTAATTAATTCTGCTTCCCAGATGAATTCTCATTAATTTCTGGAAAATACTATATTTTCTGTCCTAATCAGCCCTCTTTTCTGCTGCAGAATATAGAAAAAAGTCCTTTAAAAGTCATAAAATATATTCAGAGTTTATCTCTGGATAAGGCTGTGTGTAAAGTAGTGGTTGAATTTTCTCTAAAAACTAACAAGATTTCCTTCTGCAGGAAGCAGGTTCATTTTCTGCTCCCTTTTCTAACTGAGAAGTGAAAGCCGTCTGTTGAGCTGAATATCGTTTGTTTCATAATTTGGGGATTGGGTTATCAAATGCACAGTTTACTGTGAATGATACTGACATCCCATAGCAAATGTGATGGCAACTAATAAATATGCTTAATAACTTAATTCAAAAACTCTTACTTCAACAAATAAATATGTAACAGCTTCATCCTGGCTGCAAAGAATGAATTTATTGATGTTGGTTTTACATTTAAAAGAAATCACTGGACTCACACCAATCATGCTGGTGAGATGCATTCATAAACCTCCTTATGTGACAGTTTTTCTCTTAATTAAAACCAATCTCTGCTACTTATGTGGCAGTTAGAGAGTTAAGAAAGTTTTCTATCAGACATTTTTTTAACTGAACTAATGACTGCCTCATTAAGCATGCAAGTTTAAAAAAACTGAGAATAAATTTAAGATTTGTATGTTCTAGGAGTAGCAGCATCAAAGAACATGAGTATTTTGTCATATTTAGTATGGCTCAGAAGTATTGGTCAGATTTGTAAACACCAAAGTTACATAAAATTGGCTACTTCTTCATTTATTTACTATTTCTTTCTAAATCACTTATATGTGTGTTGTGCCCACAAATTTGCATACATTTTTACATTCACACACACACACACAGTACTCCTGATATTGCACACAAAGTAGAATAAAACCTACTTAATGTAGTCTGCAATGTGTGTATATGTGCATTTCCACACAATTGTCCCCCAAGCTTTGATGCCATTCTTCCTAGGTTCACATTCATCCATATTCAAACATTATTCAATATTTATTATTCAATATTTTCAGACTCTGAGAAGTGTATAGCATTATTAATATTAGTCAGTGGTTATTTGGTGGTTGATATATGAAATGTACAACATCTCCTTGCTCTCTTGTGTAACCAAGTATCCAAGCTCATGCATAACCAAACTTTTCAATAGCTCTGAACAGATTGATCTCAAGAATATACTCAGCTTTCTGTAAATTAGCATCTGCCAAAGAGCTGTACTGATATGAAATGTAAAAATATGCATCAGTACGGAAGGATTGTGAGTGTGATGACAGTTACTCAAGCAAATTGTGTGCAAACATCTTAGAGAATAGAGGCAAGTGGAGTTCAAGATGGCTAAGGAACTTCCTGTTCTCTTCTTTAAGAAAAGAATATGGGAACATGGTCCATGTGTATTTTTTTGTCAACATAAAAATGAAAGAAGCGGGAAGGACTCACGTCCTGTAAAATGACAATTTTGGTCATCATTTGAAAACTTGATTCTCTGTTTTCACAATAAATTGACACTCAGGTCAGACAGGCATGTCCAAGCCCTGCTCTGCTGAGCAATTTCAGCTCTTGAGGCTTCATAATCTGTTAGGTCTGAGATCCCCTACTTGGTACTGTTGATGTTTCTGCCTACATCAGCTTGTGCTGCAGGAGGTTGCACTTTGCATGCTAGAATGTGTGGCAGCATCCCCTCCTCAACCTTTATGATTTAAAAATAATGCTTCTAGACATTGGCAGATTTCCCATATAAGACAAAATCGACCCTGATTGAGAAATGCTTTTTGACTCATGAGAAAGGGATATGGTGAGAAGGAGAACTGTAGAGGAAACATGGCAAAACTTCAAAGAATTATATTAAAATGTTTGTGTTATCTGCTGAATCAGTTCATTTTCTGCTTGATGTTTGTTTCATTTCAGAAGATACCAATAACTGGCCAGCCAAAAGGAAATCAAATCTTGTTTTCATTTACGATAAAGTAAATACAGCTTGTTTCTTTGGATACTCCTCAATTTTTCATGAAGCTTTTCTTCAAGATATAATGCAAAACATTATACCAGTGGCTAAGGACAATGAGACATACAAAATCTAACACCTATTTAGGATATGCAGCCAGCTACACAAAGGCCAAGAGGAAACAGCATGAACTGTAAGGATTCCTAAATCTGATAAGAGCTCAGAAAATCACAGAACATTGCCAGGAGTCCCGCAAAGCAAATTTATTAACCACAGGTAGTAAGGATTAACAGGGCCTGGTTCCTCATGGCTCAGGAAAACTGCCCAGCATGAGTGGAGTTTCCCCTGCCTATGTCCACATCACAGGCGAAGGACACCACAGCCTCCATCCTGGACTGAACATACAGGGTGGCATTCCGCTCACTGAGCAAAAGCACTTCAGGATGGCTTGTCTTGGAACATACACATCACTGCCTTCTCCCTGCAGACATTTCTTCTTTGTCTCCAATGTTGCACTCTTGGCATACTCTTCAAACAGAAGGGGAAAGAGCTAGGTAATCCCAGACCATGCGAAGACCTGCACACCCAACAACAGCACCTTAGCAAAGATCTTCCATCTTAAAAGCTCGCTGACCTCCAGTGCTGGAAGGATATCTTGTTAAATTTTTGCAGCACTTTGATGGATAGAACTTCAGTGTAACATCATGAAGTCATGGCTAAAGGAACTTTTATTAGGCCCATGAGGCCATCCAACATAGCAGAAAGATAGGGCTTGCTTAGAGCTTAGCTCAGGATCCCAGGGAGTCAGGTAAAAAGTTGCTAAAGGGATCATAGAAAGAGCTCTCCTCTCAGCAGCTGGACACCTGCTGCCTACAGATCTTCTCTGGTTTTGTCTGTCATACTTGAGGTACTTATCCAAACATAGCAGGAGGTATGCACAGTTTCATTGAAACAGCTTCCAGTCGGGTTAAGAGAAAGTCTACAGAGCATGCTGTGTCAAAAGCCACCTTTGTGAGGGCATTGCTGGGTGTCTCCTGAGTAGAATCAGGTGTGTGGGGCCAGTGGTGAGCGTGATAGTACATATTTTTTCATGAGCACTGACTCTTTTTCCCCCCATTAACTTTATTCATACATTTTAGGTATAAAATACAGTTACATTCATCATTGGGATCTTGTACCATTACATGAGTCTCTTGGTTCTTATTTTTTTTCCCCTTCCCTTGCCCT
>NW_004624766.1:16278358-16301858 GCF_000247695.1 Heterocephalus glaber
CTCTTGAAGCAATAAATAATGTCTCACCCAGATAGGTAAAATCCTCTCTCAATGTATATTCATTCAGAGTTGGTTAGTAAATAAAATATTATATATGAAAAGGGACATTTACATAGAGCAAGAAAAGTAAATACCTACAATTATTTTCTTTCAGAAAGCTGACAAATTGCACAAAAACACAAACTACAAAAGAAATTGCATGCTATCTTTGTTAATTAACTGCTTGGCACTTTTAGTCACGATTGTTCCCTATAATTTTGGGTTTTGTGCTCCCTGAGTCTCCTCATATGACATTGATTTTGGAATAGGATTTTATAAAGCAAGAATAGGAAGGCACTTTATTATTTCGCCTGTCATTCTTGGTTGAAGTTCTTTTGTTCATTAAAAAAAAGTTATTTTCAATGACAGTTGTTTTGACAGTATCACGTAAACTTTTTGAACTAATGTGAAAAATGAGAATCTCATTTATGAATTATAAAATGAGGAGTAATTTCTTAGAATTGTTTTTGGCTTTATGCACAACTGGTGTTGTTTCTCCTTCAGAAGGCATAAATTTATGGAATGAAGCATCAGAGGACACTGTCATTTTACAATCACAATCAGTCTTCATCCTTTCCCGCAGTAGTTCTGATTGCACTTAAATATAAGGTAGTAGAAATAATCCTAGAAGCCATCTTTGCATTGGTAATATCAGAAATAACTTCATTCTAAATATGTATGAGTGCTAATCTCATAATCATAATTCACTAAACAAAAAACAAAAGCAGTCGCACTTCAACTTATGCTATCAGACTACAAAAATCCTCCTGAATATTCAAGGCTCGCTTCACTGAGGGGAGGTGAAACAGGGATGACTTGGAGTAGACAAAGGCGACCATCCTCATACTTCACTGTGCCTACAAACATCACAGAAACATGTGATCCTGGGAACATGGGAAAGGTGAGAGACTTGACGATTGCTCTGTCTCTACAAGGAAAGCGAGAGGACGGCTTTTTGGTCCATCAGATGCACAAACTGTGTCACTGCTTGGGTGACTTCTTTTCCTCTTGGTTTTCCTGAACTGGTTCACACCATTTGATCCACAAGAAGAAAGATACTGAGGATGGCTGTGTGTTCAAGACGCAGGACGTGATGCCCCACAGGTGAGGTGTGGGCACCAGCGGGATCCCTCGAACATAGACCTCAAGATATGAGTTACCCACACATCCCTGGAACCTGGGTGGCTTGATCCACAGAAGTGGTCGCTCCTAGAGCTTATTGCTGGAACTTTCTCACCTTCTGACTCGAGTGACTCAAGGAGCATGTGTGCATGTACGTGTGTGAGAGAGACTCAGTGTAATATACACAGTCCCCGGGAGCCTCTTGCTAACTTCTTCTAGCTATAGTCAGACTTTTCATGAAGTAAGGCCAAATTGTTACCATGGAGCACTTTCCTTTAAGACATCAAATCTCTCTTGACCTGAAAAAGGTTTTTGTTAAGTCACATAGGCAAAGCTGGCAGATTAAATTTCAGTGAAAGGCAAGATAAATGACATGGTTTTAGTCAAAATGAATTTTGTGATATCTAATTTATGTATAATCATTAATCTCGATTCGTAAAAATTCATATTAAATTCTGAAAATATGTTAAAATTTATATTATGGAAAAATTATATTAGCATGGCATCCATTTGCTATATTTCATTTTAGGATCGTGATTATTTTCTGAGACATCCGCCTCCCTTTGACGAAGCTTTGTCATGTGGAAGTTGGGGCTGGGTCATCTATGCAATGTGACCATCTTGGTGATAGTTGAATATGCATGCCTGGGTCTTTTCTGTTTTCCTCAAGAAGTTATTAAGATGCTGTTACATACTTTGAAATTAAATCCATTTGTAGAAGACAAAGTTGAAGGAATCAGTGGCTGATCTGTACACCTGACACAGCATGGAACTTCCCCACTGTGTTGTGGAAGACACTCCCAGTCTTCATTTTTACCCAGAGTTTATAGTTGTGAATTACAGACCTTAGATTTGTCTGAGTCCTTGAGTGAATCCCATGTACATCCAGCAAACGTCTCTCCTCAGTCCCGTCAGACTAGTCCTCTTTACACCTACACTACCCTCTAGCACAGCAAATCACACATCCCTCCCACTTGTGCATGACCAATGGGTCTGAACCCTTTTGCCTTTGGTGCATACAATCGTAATCCTTCTACTAGTACTTCACCTTTTTAAATGTACTGTTTCTTCCAGGTAATTTGTTGTTGGCCTTGCTTGTAAGTCAGCCCTACACAAAAAGAAAAACTGTCACAAAGTTTAAATACTTAAGCCAACCTACAACATCTCATTATTGACCCGACTTCAACCCAGGGAAGTACCTCTCTGTTGCACGCATACCCTATAAGGTGTTATTTCAATCCATCAAAGACTATGCTTCCTTCTGAGTCTCCATGTCTTTAAAGCTGACTAAAACCTGGAGACTTGGCATCATCTTGACTTAGGAGGGTGGGCATGAAGCTTTTTTAACCCTTATGCTTTTGCACAATCCTAAGCAAATCCACTTCATTCTCATGGGAGATGTCGAATGTAATCCTCTGTCTTTATGGTCTAGGAGACACACAGCATTCTGAAGGACCCCATCCACACATTTCAGGTGGTGGAATCTTTTCTATCACAATGCATATTCAGTCCTCTGGTGAAGGTTTACAAATTGGACTGACCCACAACATCAGGGTGCTGTCTACTCTGCTGGAAGGATAAGGTGTTCACCACCAGTGACCAGCGAGTGCCCCCACACCAAAACAGGGTGATATTTTCTGTCTTCTCATTTTATTCCTGGGATCAATGATCAAAATGATCAATGATCACAGGGGAACTAACTGAGCTATTGGCATGAAGGCTTAAGGACTATGAGGTGTGCTGTCAATAGGAGAGTCTTTGGGTTGTGGCAGGAGACATGGCTTTCAAGCCATGGTGTTGCTGATCAGGCTACAGTGGATGGAACAACTGCCAACCAAAGCCATATCTAGCCCCAAATGTACACACTGCAGAACAAAGTTCTTCATAATATGAAGATTATGAATGATTATTCATTACATGTATACTTTAACTAGAAAAGCTGTGAAAATGAAGGAATCATCAGAATCAAGGTCACTGTCATATTAACAATATCACTGACTAAACTGTGCATTTATGTAAATATATGCATACACGAGCATAAGCACATGTGTAAGTGTTTACTAGTATTTTCCCATCTTTTTCACCTTTTCCATGGGGTTGATTATTTTATATTCATTTTTATAGGGAGCTTAGTAATGGAGTGGAACCCGACACAAAGCTATGTAAGTAGGAACTTACATAATAAATTAATCCAGGGGTTTCTGACTCAGTATCTTGTATGCACCTGACCTCACTAAGCAATGCTGTCTCCCGCTGGTTAAATCATGGCCCTGCCACTTCATGATTTTTCTTTGACTAAGAAATTAATCCTCTTCAGTTACAGTTTCTACTCTAATTGTTTTTAAAGAAAGAAAAAAGACAAATGAATGATTCACATTCCCATCCATGTTGTGAAGTCTATACGAATATCAGTGCTATGAGAATAATGGAAGCGTTTGAAAATGTTAACAGACCAAACAATGCAAGGTGCTGTGGCCAGTGTTTTAGAAATCCTTCTCATTACTGATTATATTTGGACAATTTTAGCTCTAAGTTGCTGAAACAAATATCTGTCAGTAGTTCCGTAGAGATAAGAAGATAAATAAAAATACAAATTCCCAGTGAGCTTTAACTTCTGATTAGGTAAAAATGATTCTTGACAAATTGTAGACATGCATAAAAAAATACTTCAAAAATTCTAGTATTTTCTTCAACAATCCAAACTGTTGTGTTTACTGATAGATTAGGGATGAGGAAAATGAAACTTTTGGTACTACAGAGAACTTGTTCACATAGCTTTAACCACACAGTTTTCTTTCACATTTTCAATGACAAATAGACCCCAAACCCTCAACAAACTTGGGGCTCTAAGCACAAAGATAACATGTGTGAGTGTCTTTACAATTCTGTAAAAATTTTAAAGTTTATGAATGCTACAGTGTATTCAGAGAAAATTTCTATTCTAATATTACATTTTACAGAGCAAAACTGATGTATTCTCTTTCTTACAATAGTGAATATTCAATGTGCCAACTAACCTTAAATGATGCTTTTTCTCCATTAATGTCCCAATGATACAATATTCTTTGGTATTCTTGTGTAGATCAGGACAATTAACTTTCAAAAAGATATGTCACTTAATGTCCTCACTGACCAAAATTTAATAGATGGTCTTCAATACCCATTTCCTGAGCAGTTATATCATCAACCATTCAAAACATTTAGGAAATAGCTCCCTGCTCATCTTTGGGCTAGTTGCTCATTTCTATAAAGTTATATGAAAGAATACTTGGAAACAAAATGTCAGGTTTCTGAAAATGGAGTGAAGAAATGTTAATAACCTTTAAGCTTTTTTAAGGAATTTCAATATCTAACCTGAAGCCAAATTATGCTACTCTAGATTTTTAAAGCATCGTATAGAAGTGGTTTACTGAGTCTTTATTAGACTTTTTCTCTTTTCTCTTAAACCGTATTTCCATGGTATTTATTTGATGTTAAATTTTCCGTGTTAATCAGTATCTTTGGGGACATTTCTGATGACAAAAATCTATGTCTATCAATTGTAAGTAGTATGACAGTAGAATTAAGAGGCACCATTATACAATTATACACTGTGTGTTCCAATTAAATCTATATAACTCAGCCTACTATCTCTGTCTATTCATTAAATTAGTGCCCAAAGAATGGTCAACAAAATCCCCAAAATATTCCCTTTGAGATGACTCAAATTCTTTATAGAATGAGAGGTTTGGATTAAATATAATAGATGGAAACATTTTATTGCAGCTTCATTGGCAGCATCTTCCCTCTTCGCCTCCATGGAGTTGGGTCCCACTGACTTCAAAGTGAACAAAATTGGACCTTGATTGTCCATTCTTCCCAGGGTGCGAGGTTCAGGAAACCCAACCCTAGAATCAATGCACTCCATTCCTATTGCCACAAGATTTAGTCCTGGGATAATAAAATCAATGCAAATCGCAAAAATGTCATATGCCCTTTGAATGTCATATGGCCATTGATCCTAGAAACAGGCTGAATATGTAGACTTAAATCATAAACATCTGTATCTCTATGTTATCTGCACATATATGTTTGGGTGTGTGGATCAATTTATCTGTCTGTCTGTAAACTTTTCTCTCTATGTATCTGTCTACATACTCACACAAACAGTCAGAAAGAAAGAGGATAGAAAGAACAATGGGTAGAAGTACGTAATAGTACCCAGTCACTGGCCAAGCAGAACACTGGCCACTGTGGTCAGCCTTGGGGAAGAACCCCAGACTCGTCTCTGTGCCCGCTGCACCTGGGTGGCTGTCACCTATACAGAAGCTGAATATACCGGTGTGGGTTGTCCTGATGCTGTACTTACACAGAGGAAAGGCCGGCAACATTAGGTTTGATCACCTGCTGGATTCAGCCAGCAGCTCCTCCCACAATGGCCAGGCATGCACAGGGCACCTGGACTGTGGGTGCCCTGCTAGCACCCCCCTGGGTGGACCCCAACCTTCACTGCACATTTGAAGCACTGGACGCTGCAAACAGCTTTTTAGCTGGACAAAAAAGATTCACTGAGTCTCAAATAAGGAAAGATATCCCCATGCAAGTCAAACAACTGGAATAGGCTCTGTGAGTTCTCATCTCTTCACAAGAAGTCTTCGTGACCTAACATCCATTAGGACATAGTCGGGGAAAGAATTTACCATTCTGGGTACCCCAGGGTGCTTAAGTACCTTTTAAAGTACTGTTCATATCAATCTAAACTATCAGCTCATTTTAAACAAGTCACTTTAGGATGGCTTTTAGCACTCATGTTACTTGTCCTTGAAGATAAAACATTTTTATAGGACTTCACTATGGATCTCCAGTCCACTATTGATCTCCACTATTGATCTGTTGCACGGACATCTATACAGCCTTCGTTACTGACTCTTTCATCCTCACCTTCCATCAGGATGTGCCTCATTTCTGTTTTTAACAATTCTGAAATCCCACAATGTTTTAAGACCATGGCAAGAAACATACTGGAGGAGACTCGGAATTTTCTGATTTTATTTCAAAATCATTGCCTTATTGTTTTGCTTTTCCTTGTTCTTCTCCTGGTGTCCATTCCCTCATTGTGAAGGAAGACACTTGGCTGTACTTCCACAAAATGAAGAGTCACGTCTTAGTTTCATAAAAGGAGTTGAGGGCTTTTTATCAAATAACTTTTGCATATAGTTGTATTCTGCAACAGGTAGACTAGGATTCAATAAGTGTTTATGGATCTCAGAATGACATGTGGTTCCTATGAAGCTGACTGTAAGTGTGGGCTGTAAGAGTCCGATGAAGGTCCTGGTGTGTTTGTGGTTGAGTAAATTTAAAATCTGCTGGTTACCCATGATGTCAGGGTGGAGAATCTAAGAAACACTCTACAGGAAGAGGATGGCTGCTCATAAAATCAAGCTTCTGCTTTTACTCTGCCTTCTTGCTATTCCCTGAAAGCCCGATAATCCACTCCACTCATTTCCATCAGTTTTCAGGCACAAGCATTAAAACAGAGTCACAGATTTAGTTCCCACTACGGGAGGATACGAATGAGGTGCTTGGACTCTGTGCCTTTATTTTCATCTGCAATCTCATTTTCTTACGCTTGGACCTCATCTTCTCTATCCCAACTCCAAGCTGTGACTCCACCAGTCCCTCGCCATTTATTCTACTGTGACTTTTTGACCCCTGCCCATCTTTTACTCCTTGACAGGCAAGACACAAATTTTTGTCACCTAAAAATGATATCTCACTGCGTCAACTCTGTAGTTAGTGCAAACCTGTCCCCCATCCCACTCTGGGTCACCTTAACTGCTCTTCCTTACCTTCGGGCATCAACTAGATCAACTGGAGAGAAAAAAGAAGAGGAAGAAAGGAAAAGAAAATGCGTGATGAATTTGCCTTCCCCTTCCGCATCTGCTTCCCGCAGGGTGACACCGTGGCTCAGGCGCCACATCACCAGCCTGCCTGTCCCAGGTTCTGCCTGGAGCCTGCTCCTCCTGTACGGTGCTTGGTCTGCTCTGGAATCCTGCTGCTGCTGGAGGAATCCTCTGGCCCTTCCTCATCTCCAGGGAGCGTTGCTAGCCCTTAGCCACCCTCTGCTCTTTCCCAGCCCGCAAAGCCAGTTTATTGACTCCAATTGCAATTATTTTTAATATGTGGAGGAGTTTTCTTGTTTTACTAGTTGTACTTTGACAGTAGAGTACTGAAGGCGAAACTTAGTAATATAAAAAGGACGTGGTTAAATTTTGCCTAGGTATATTTTTGAATTCTCAGTGAAAATCCAGTTTGCAGAATGTCCACACTGACTGTGTGTTTTATTCACACCTCGCTGGTTTCCATGATTACTGGGAGTTCTCTGGAATAGCAGCAAAAAATAATTTCTACAATTGCTAATAAAACTTTTTATTCTGACCAAAACCTAAATTCAGTTGTTGGAAGGATCGCTTTATGATTGCTGAATGTCAGATTTTTTGCCAAAAATAAACCAATCACGGTTAGTTCCATGTAATCACAGACTACTGCTTTTATTTACAACTTCAACATCCTTAAGGAATAAAATTTAATATTATTGGTTCTGTCCTGTGAAATGCTGCACAAGACATTTTCTTCAACCTTCGGAGAAAAGCCATGGTGAGTGTTTCAGTAGTAAGAAAGATTCTTCAAGTTGTTCAAGAAAAAAAAATACAACTCAGTAGATTTTGTAAAGTTTCCAAGAATTAAACTAGAATGATCAGTTGTTATTTAACCAAGAAGGCAATTTATTCGGTAATTTTAATGAAGTTAGTTACATTACTGTACGGCTTGATCATTTATCCTTCTTTAAAAAAAAAAAAAAAACACCTAAAGTCAATCCTCTAACACATGCATCTAGGTAAGAGTGTGGCATCAGAAAACCCCTGAAAGGAACCAGGAAAAACAGAAATCTTCAGAGCAAAGATAATACAAAGGCTTGAGAAAGGCAATGAGTCACTTGCTTTGTTATTATTTTTATAAATAAAAGGTGGAAACACCTTTATTTTTCTGTATTTGTGTGAGAGAATTTACCTTTGATCCTAGCGAAGGAGGAACACTTATAACATTGTTGATTGTACTGGCCTGCAGGAGCTGCCGTAAAAGTCCCTCACCTGGTTCAAGTCCAAGAGCAAGACGGCTGGAAGGTTGGTTTCTTCCTCAGCCTGTGGGTGACTGTGTTCCGCCCATGTCCTCATAGCGCCTGTGTGAGTCTGTTACTAAAGAACTCTTTATAAGAACAACATTCATATTGGATCGAGACCCACCCTAACAACTTCATTTGAAATAATTGCTTCAAATACAGTCACAATATTAGGTCGGGAGGGTTCAGACTTCAACAAACAAAAGTTAGGGAAGCAGCTCAGCTCTATACACTAATTGAGTATTTGAGTAATTGAGTTCCTCTGTTTGAGGCAGCACATAAATGAAAAGGGGTTCATTCAGCTCTAAGGATGAACTAAAGTGAAAATAGGAGAAAATCAAGAAAAGAAAGCTGAAGAAGAGATGATTTCTTACCACGTTATACTCAGATATGTATCAGGATGAGTTTTTCCACACTCGTATGCATTCTTTGGTCAAGAAGAAAAATTTATCTCTTTTTCCTTAGTTAGTTCCTAGGCACTCTTTAAGAATTAATTTAGCACAGTCCTCTGTAGGAAAGCTTATCTCTTTCCAACTTACACCAACCTGGATTCAGTGGTCTTGTGTTGCTTTGCTCTAGTGCCTGGTAATTAGCCAGCCAGATGAGAGTAGCACTGGTCCAGGGATCACATCATTGTCCTCCCTCCGCTAGCCAGGAATCTGCTAGAAGACAAGGACCAGGTGACACATCTCCAAATCTACAGTGCTCAGCTTGACATCTTGTTAATAACCAAATGCCTGGATTCAGCCACTCTGGTTCTCATGCGTAGAGCATGCGAAGATGAGGAAAATCAGACATGGTGCCAGCTCTACCACATGGTTTAATGAAAGTTTTCCAGAAGAAAGACATACTGCCCACCCCAGCAACTGGCACAACCACAGTCTGTAATCATGAATGAGCATCTTGCAGTCTTCCTCCTCCAGACAGGTGGAAATTGGATGAAAAGCACTACTTCCTTTAGGCAAGAACTTCCTTCCATCCTTAGCCAGCTTTGCAGAAAAGTAACAGTGACTCCATATTTAAGTCTCGTTTGAAGTTGCTCCGAAACAGGCACAATTCTAAAAACTCAAGTGGGGAGCAGAAATCCATCTCCGGCCACTTTTATCCTGAGCCGGATGCATGACAAACTCTAAGTCTCAAAACACTAAAAGTGAAATGACTTCAATTCAAAGGACGCTGATATGAGTGGAATAATGTCAAGAAAGCTTTCATTCCAAGTGTGCAGCTTCTCTGGGAAGACCTGTCAGTGCCAGCCGGGTTACCAGGGTCCTTCAGGGAACCAGCAAAGCATTTCAGAGAAGCTCTCTGCTTCTGTCCCTGGGGTGGAGTTTATGATCCTATACAGATTTATAACTAGATGTTTATGGGGACGCATCAAATCCCACTATGAATTAACAAAGAGAAGGTTTTGTGTCTATCCCAGCAAGGTTGCTCATCTTTAAAAATGAAGTAATTCCAGACTTGCTCAAACCCAGCACACAATATTTCTGAAATCTAATCCTGCTCTCATTTGTTACCTTCCATCTCCCTGTGATTCAGATTAAAGGCTGATTATTAGAATATACATAATAATTATTTGACTTTAGCACTATTTATCAGGTACTTATTACATGCCAGACAGTATAAAATTCCAGCTCTCATGGAGTTAAATCCAAGCAAATAAAAGTTAATTCAAATAGAAAATTTAAATAAAATTTAAATATTTTGAAGTATGGACCTGTCCATGATGAACATTTTTAAAAGACTTTCATATACAAATTCAAGCTAAAGCATATTCTCTCACAGGCTCCGTGTACACTGGTCATGGCTCAGATAAATTTATGGGAGATTTTTCAATAATTTTCCAAAGCCTCTTACAGCTTTCTTTATAAGAGTACACTTGAGGAATATTTGATATGACACTTTAAAATCCTAAATGCATGATGTTACCTAAAATCTTATACTAGAAATTCATCACAATAATTTATATTATACAACAAGTATTTTGTTTTAGAGAAGATTAAGTGCTTGCAGTTTTTATATAAAAACAGCAAGGAAAACACTTCTAAGGTATTATTTTTATGCTTTAGCAGTTTCTTTTACTTCATCTTTGATTCAGTGAGGA
Source organism: Heterocephalus glaber (assembly GCF_000247695.1). Next base: position 16,288,783 of record NW_004624766.1, read on the forward strand.
ATTTTGAAAAAATCCCTTAGCTCATGTTTTTCTCAATGATTTTACAAACATCATCTAAGATGGAACTAAACTTAATTGAGGACATATTACAATCATTTCCATAGTAAGTTCCTCTTCTTTTGAAAATACAAAACAAAAATCTCTGTCCAATTCAGCAGCAGGTTATTTAACACTATTGTGCAAGTAGATATTTGCTAAATCTGCCAAATTTCTTGGCTTTTATGAAGTCACCAAAATAACCATTTTTGGATCTTTACATATTTTTTCGTCTGCCGGAACCCCAGAAGCAAAATTCTGAAATAAGGTTCTGCTCACTCTGATTCTCTTTACATATTTTTAAAAGCTTTTCTTCTCTTTGTTCTTTCTCTTTTATTTCCTATAAAGCTTGCATATGTTAAAATAAAATTTAGCAAGAAAACACTTTGAAGTTTGATAAGCAATCTGTGAACAACTAAGAAAAACAAGCAAACAGATAATACTAGTATAATAAAGAAGACTCAGTGGTGCAGAGAAAATACCTACATCCTATATTAAACATATTATTCTGGGAAAAAATGAGAAATCAACATTTACAGAGCATTTACCAAGTGCCAGGAGCTGCTCTACCCCCCAGAACCCAAGCATACACATACATAGTTGGATATTTTAATATTTTCCCAAGGTCATAGAGTAATAGTCAGAAAGTGAAAACTTGAAACTAAAAGTCTTATTCCAAAGAAAGCCCACTGACTAGTTTCCACTCCAGTGTGACTGAGAGTAGGAAAACCAATCCCCAGCAGCCAGTGAGAGGAGACAGCGCCTAGTCTTGGACTGTTGTCGGCATTCATGTACTGAAAGACGGTGCCTAGAATGAACCCAGATTGTCGCCCCACAGCCCTGGGCATAGAGCAGTCTGGAGGCAAAGGCAGACGCAGTGTAGAAGGTGCAGGGACCTTTCTGGTCTGCTCCCCTGCGGCTCCACACAGGACCAGGCAGGAAACCAGGGCTCCGCCGCCCCTGTACTGACTCGGCCAGGGCTTCTCCCCTCCCAGCCTCCCCTCTGGTCTGTCTCCGGACCTGGGGGAACCCCCAGTCTGCAGCCCCAGAGCACAAGGCTGCCCTCTCCGGCCCGGCCTGGGGCTTCCTGCACCTGCCAGGTGCGGTCCTCAGCAGCCAGGAGTCTGGGGCCCTGGGACCATTCCAGGGCCAGCTCTGCCTCTCTCCAAAACTCACTGCTGCAGTCCTAACTGGAAGGACCTGATTGGGATCCTGTTTGGAAATAAGGTCAGCAGTTAGTGGCTGGGGTGTAGCTTGCTGGGAACACTCCTGTCTCGTATGTTGGAAGCCATAAAACAACAATAATAATAGTGGTAATAATAATAGTAAGTAATCGAGTTAAAGGAAGTACTAGGGCTTGCCCAATCCGGCGTGACCTTGTGCTCATGAAGGGAGACTGCAGTAGTCACACAGAAAGCAGCACGGGGAGACAGGAGAGAGAAGCTTCAGATGAAGGGAAGCTCTCGACACTCCTATTTTATCAAACTAATTATACGGCAGGGCAGGTCCAGTGTAACATTAGTGTCTCACACAGTTGCTGTCGTCTTTGGCCTGTACTGAGCTCTGCTTCGATCTCTCCCTCACTCCCCCTCCTGCTTTCTGACCCAGACCCTGTCCCAGTCCTACATACCTGGAAGATGCCCCAGACCCCACTGTGGCTCTGCTCATCACTTCATAGGTTCTCAGTGGGCCATGGTTAAAGCTGTGGCACCGGTCTGCAGAGTCCCTGAAAGAAACCCACTTTCTCCTTCAGCTGCGTCATCTACTGCCAGCCAAACTGCATCTCCCACCCCGGGACAATGCTCAGTCTCCTCTCCCAGACTCTGGGCTATCCCAGCACCTTGCCCTCATGCCTGCCTCTATTCCATGCAGGAAACCAATCATATTCCTGCTGTTCTTTTCACGAACCCGCCTAAGCTGAGAAAATTTCCTAACGTTCTCACTCCCAGCAGTTTCAAAGCAAGTGAAGCATAGGAGTCAGGAAATGAAGCCACAGAGAAATGTATTCCAGATGAACTTCCCTGCTAAGTGATTGCTATTGAGAATTCTCCATTCTTCAAGAATGAACCTTGATCTGGTTACAGGAAAGGAAAAACATACAACATATGGCCAGTCTTGGAGAGTTTATAATCTGTCAGCGAAGGCAGCCACACTACAAGCCTCACCCCAGGGAACCCTTCATTTAATACTTTTCAATAAATGTCCAGAAAAAAAAATATGATGGATGATCAAATTCACAAATTATGAGGGCAGTTTTTCACTTCCTCATAATTAATTTATATGTTATTTATTTAATATGATCAAATCTATCAAAACCACAGACAAAAATGTTTATGTCATATTTAAAGTAAAGCAAAACTACGCATTTGTTTGAAAACACATTACCCACAGTCTTGTGCTCTGTGTATGTGTGTGTGTGTGTGTGTGTGTGTGTGAAGTATTACTTCATTCAAGTGGCTCAATGTCAGATGCATGTTAGAACAGGCACGGAGATGGAGAAACAGATGATATTCTAAGGTTTGCCAGAGCTCAATGAATCATATCCAAGTAGCTACAAAGTTTATACACGATTGGCTCTTATATAGCATTGCACTGCATGGAAAAATATTAGTATGACATATTATTAATAACAACAGAAGATAGCAGATGGTTCTTCCTGAACTGCATTTTCTTCTTTTCTAAATGACTGAAGATCAAGAGGACTGGGTTGCCACTTGCAGGCCCCATGGATACGTTCATCAAAAATAAGTATTTCCAAATACTGCAAATATTTCTGCAGTGTTTTGGTGAGTTGTGTGCCTTTACAGAAGAAAAAGAATGGACAAAAATAACGGAGCATAAAGATAATTTTTGGATTTTAAATCTGTAATCTTTTAAAGAACTTTAATCTTTTAAAATTCTATACAAATCATATGTAAAAACCCTAGTCCAACAATTAATATGTGCATGAAAGTTGAGGGTGAAACACGTCGGCCCTCATTGTTTGTGTTACTCAATCATTAAATAAATTATGATGCATTCAGCGTGAGGAAACAGTGCAAGCCATACTGAAGGGGCAGGTGGGCAGTGTTGTTCAAGTTTATAATGTTGAAAATACCCGCTCACTTTCCTCACGTTTGTGTCAAGCTCGACAAGGACTCCAGCAGGGGCTGCAGTGGCAGGAGGAGGTGGACACGGCTTTCTAGGGAGCCGTGAACTGGCAGCTTTTTCATCCTCTTGGGATGAGACACTAGGCCTGGGGGTGCCCATCCCGCGGTCCTCACTGTGGAAACTGAGATTCACACATCAGTGAGAATAAACTTTATTGGAAACCAGGGGACTTCAGAGTCATCTATCACCGCAGCAAAACTTTCCTGAGGTGAACCTGAGACAGTGTATCCTCAGCACCGACGTGGCTGATAAGAACAGGCCACATTCCCACTTAATACACTTAATGCAGAAATCTAAGTGTCCCTGTAACAGTGCACACAGCGCCATCTGCTGGCGAATTTTCGCACCTTTTCTCTAAGTGAGGGCATCCGATTTGTGTGTGAAACTGAACTCCAATCAGCAGAGGCACTGAACAGATACACAATTTTAAACCCGTAGAAGAGTTTCTGCAGGTATCTGCCTCCCCTATTACTTGTCTACCCTTGCCCAACTGCTGAGTTATGTGTATAGATATGAAAGAAAACACAGAAACCGAGGAGCCATGATTAGGACTTCAGGAGAAATAATGTAGGGATGTACGAAAGAGGAAACATAAATATATGCACGCAGTCTTTACAAAGCATAGTTTCAAGTTAGCATGAAAAGTCTACTGGAAAAGGTTATGATGTATTTTTATTCCTGTTGATATCATCGTGGATTTCAGAGCAATTTGTTGTAAATTCTCTGGCTTTAATTTTTGTGTGTCTGTTGCTTTATTCACGTATGTCTGGCATTACTGTATATTATAAAAGAAATGAGCATCTGGATTGGATCACTGAAGAGACATATTTAGGTACACGCTGATGAAATGAAATACTACTTAGCCAAAAATGTTTTATTTATTTAATAAGAATGGCCAAATCTACTAAAAAGAGGAGAAAATAGTCACATTTCACTTTTATGTCAAGGCATTTTGTGATTACACATTCACCAGAGTGAAATATGAACCTTTAGAGAAACCTTAAAAAATTTTTACACTCATGTACCCAGGCTCTTTCTTCATTTTATTCTTGGTAGAGATGATAAAACGCTTGACCTTCTTCTGGTATCAAATGTCAAGACACATAGTTTATAAAATTCGACAAACACATCTGTAAACCAGTGAAACCCATTAAAAACTGATTTTCCCCCTAAGGGAAAACAATAGAAATGCACACACACACGCACACACACACACACACACACACACACACTTCCTTTCAGGATGGAAGGAGGAGTTAATGTTTTTCTCTGAAGCCACATTGTAGCTCAAGAATTACAATTTTTTTCTGTGTTAGCATGAAAGTCAGATGACCTCAGGATGTAGGGTTAATGTTCCAGTGCAGTAGATTTCATGGCCTTTGCTATGGGGCTTTCTGACATAGGGCTTAATAACTGAAGGCTAAGACATAATGAAGCAATTAATATATGAATGCTTCCCTTCTCACCTTATTAGCTAAAGAATTTTTAGACTTAAATAGACCTTGTTTTAATTCTGATTTGTTTGGGTTTTTTTGAGGCCATGTCTTGCTATGTAGTATAGACTGGCCTTCACTATGTAACCCAGACTGACCCCCATTTATCTTGCAGTGCTCTTCCTGACTCAGCCTCCTGAGTGCTGGGATTATAGGCATGCCCAGTTTGGTTGCTTTCTAAACATACCAATTTGGATGAGTCACTTAACCTGTATTTGAGCCTGTATTTGTTATTTGCAAAAGAAAATAGTAACATTTTCCTCGCTGGTTTGGGGGGCATTAAAATTGAATTAGTGTACCACAATGGTCACCAGTTTCTGACCAAATGCAGGCACTCCACACAGCGGGGACTTTCCTGTTGGTGAAAAACACAGTGGGCTTGTGCGAGGACCTTGCTTGCCTTATATGAGAATATGGGCATTTGTCTGAAAACATGAGTCTGTAGATGATGATGTGGGTGACCCTTAGCTGCCCTGCAGAGCTTGGCCCAGTGGAAGAGCTAACGCAGGTGGAATCCGAGTGTCCCAAATGACACCCTAGTTTGTGGCCTCAGATACCATCACACCTGCAATAAATACATAATAAATAAATAAATAAATCAAATCACCCGAGGCTGCTGTAAAAAAAAATGCAGATGCCGGACCCAACCTCAGACAATCTGACTAGGAGCATCTCTCAGCAGGCGAGTCTGGGACAGGCAGTGGGCAACACTCTCTCACCAGTCTGGGTTTGCTTCACAGCAGAACCCACATTTGCTTAACTTTTGGTTCTTTCTTGGCCCAATGGGGCCAAATCCGAGGTGAGGCTGCCTGAATGCAGCCTGCGTGAGGGTGGTCAGGGGAGCTCTGAGGAGCCTCCCAGCGGCTCCGCCTGGCCAGCACTTTCCAGTGAGACAGAACCGCTGCCCTGCTCTGCTTCTGTTAGGAAGCCAGTGCCTTAGGCCCGGTTTTCCATCGCCAATCTGAGGGGCTTAACTGCCCCCCCGACTCCTCCTGATGAGGTGGAACCTGCCAACCCACTCCTACACCCTCCTTCCCGTCATCCACCAACATGGCAAGCTTCGTCTTTTCCATTAGGGTTAGGGTTTCCATGGCTACAACTGGCCAGCGTGGCTTTCAAGCCACGCAGGTGACATCCATCTCTGGCACTTGCCGGGCGGCCCTGTCCTCTCCCAGTGCTAGCTCTCTGACCTCTGCCAGACTCCCTTTTGCTGTGGAGTCTCCCTTGGATGAAAGCAGCTGTCACCCAGTCCTGGCAACAGACACTCTGCCTTCTAGTTGCACGCCAGGCGGGACTTCTCTCTCTCCTTGCTAAGGTTTGGGCCTGGTGCAATTTCAGTGAGGAAGCCATCCACATCCAAAGTTAACATCCTTCCATTTCACCAAGCCACAGTGTCCTCAGTGCGAGGACTTTTTCTTAGCATTATTTTTGCTGAGCTGACATGAATAGCATTTCAATGAAAATAAACAGTTGTAAGAAGAGAGAGAGGTGAAGAGCTATTTGCTATCGCATAAAAAGAGCTCAGAGGCAACTGAAGGGATCAGACAGACTTGCCATGCTCTGCCTGGAGTCTAGCATCAATGAGTCCTATTGTAGGGTACTTTGTTATAATTGAGATGAAGGAAACTATTTAGATTACCCAGCCATTCGAATCTTCCTGTCCTCCACTCACTAGATTTGAGGGGATCACATTGCTAATAATCTAAAGTACAAGTTGTATATACACAGGACAGACATCATTTGCCTCTAAGTGGTCTTCTTAATCCACGTGGGTCCTTCCTTCATTTTTTACCCTGAGATTGAAGCACTGTGGCACCACACTCAGGAAAGCTCTTCCTCTTTGTTCTTCCATGCTGTTGCTCATGTTCTTTCTTCTGTTCACGACTTCTTTTTTTCCCTTATTCCTTCCTGTCACTCTCAAGAGATATGTCCAACATGAAAGTCTTTCTTCTTGACCTGAACATCTTCTCTGAGAATCTTTCCTGATTTTTCCTATTCCTTAGTAGTTCATGAACTTTCTAGAAAGTTCTACCACAGAGCTTAATAGAGAGAGTTTTGGAGAATCTTTTAAGGCCTGCCACCATTCCTCGATCTAAAACATGCACAGTAAAATATCTTTATAAACAAAAGATAGATTTAGTATATACATAAATCCTACTGTGTGTTAAAGTATAAACTGGGGCCATACACTGAGCTTGATTCTAGGAAGATTTTTCTTCTGAGATATTTTTGTAGTATCTATCACTTTTCACAGCCCAGTATGGATTCCCTCTTGTTTTGGGAATGATTTTTGGCCCCACTCTTCCAGGAACAACTTCCACATTCCCTTTCATTTCCACTTGTACCCAGTAACATTGCCTGAGACAAGTTCTGATTTGTTACTGGGCATGTGGTTTAGAGCAGAGCACCACATTCTTCTAGACTTGAGGATTTACCCAGAGAAGGACAACATGGAGACTTCTCCTAATCTTCCTGGGAATGAGGCCTGTGGATCTCGAAAGATGTGAACAATGGAGCTGCTACCTTATGAAACCAAATTATGACACTAGAGTAGAGAGAAATTGGGGTCTTGGTGAGATTATTGAGAATCTAAATTGGCATGATTCAATACAGCATTGTTGGATTGTGATATATTTAAGATTGAGTTTCCTACGTTTATGGAACCCAGTGTGTGTGGGGGGGGGTTGTACACAATAGACACCAATCATACCTTACTTTTGACCCTCATTTATGTAGTACTCAGCCAGCGGTCATCAGTAGGTAGCTGCTAATAATGAAGGCAAAGATACTACAGCAAGTCTGGACATCAGATGTACTTATTCTGAGACTGAGCTTGCATTTCCGTCTCAGCTCCCCAGTGGATGAAACTCCAGTGAAACACAGCATGAATTTATTAGCCAATATGTAGAAGGCATTCAAAACTGGGTCCCAAGCCACCTGAGATTTATGGATCCTTCACCACACTTACCTATGGAAGTCACACCTCCTGGTGCCTCTCTGTGGCTTCTGCTCTCTGCACGGTGGTAACTTTCTGGTCAATATACTTCTTACACGGTCCTTCCTGGGTCACTTCTGCCCTTCTCTGTTGGTGTTCTCTGCATCTCCTAAGCAAACCACATTGGTCTGAAATTTTGTCTGAGAGTCTTCGTTTGAAGGAACCCAAACCAATTGACTTGTGTGTGTGTGTGTGCCTGTGTGTGTGAGTGTGCCTGCATGTGTGAGTGTGACTGTGTGTACCTGTGTGTGTGCGCCCACACTGTGCCCTGGGATTTGCCCACCAGCGCCCTTTTCTAACATGGGTTGCTCTGTAGGCATCTCCAACTTCTGACATTCACATCTCAGTTCTCACAGATGTCCAAATGGCCCCTGAGGTTGGTTTTGGGAAGTCCGGCTCCCTGCAAACAGGCAACTTGCTGCTTGTGGCAGACTGAAGCTGGGAGAGGGTAGAGAGAAGCAGGAAGATCTGGTGGCCAACGCAATAATCCAGGGGAAAGAACCTTGCTGCTTCAGCCTCAGAGTCTCAGAGTCTTTTCCATTATAGTTTTTATCTTTGCTACCATGGCAGCTTGTCTGGAAATGGAAATCAAAGATGTGTATGATTCACTGAAGTCAGAGGTATCACCTGATTACACTGACAATGGTAAGAATAATATACTTGAACGAAAATAACAGATGCAAAGAGACACTTTACAGACTGGGACCTCTCTGAATTGCTGCTTCCAAGTCCTTTAGTGAAAAGATAATCTATGGATAAGGAGTGCTTCAAATCTACATCTGAAAATGATTTTATCTCCAGAATGTATACAGAATTCCTGCAATCACAACCAAAAAGACAAACAACCCAACTAAGATACTGGACAAAGGACTTGACCAAAAGGATGTAGAAAGAGTGAATAATCATGAGGAAAGATGCTCAGCATCGTGAGTCTTCTCACAGTGCATGCATCCTCCATCCAGTGAACTCACGTCAGCCTTGCAAGCCAGGTCTTTGAAGATCCGTCAGCCAGGTTCCACGGTGACACTGCCTGTGGTGGGGACTCAGCTGTGCCTTTCTCCTTCAGCGGCTGGCGGGCTGCTGATTTCACTGCAATCATGGGCTTCGGATTTTAAGATTACCACAGAGTTAGAAAGAACGTGATGGGAATACAGCCAATCAAAGCCCCACAAAGCTTCCTGATTGAATGAGATTCTGCCACTTTTCCTGAATAAACTCTGCTTGGGTTGCAGTAAATCTTTTGATTCATGTCCAGAGTTCTGCAAAAATTGATTCAGATGATGTTTGCTGATTTCTCATTGCTTCTACAGGGAAGAGAGTTTTCAAGATTCTTACACAGTCATTTTTGATGATCAACTTTCCCAGTTTTCAACTCTTACATAACCACAATAAAATATCAAAAGCAAGAAAGTGGCCTTCATGCAGCATGCATACAAATTCTACATATTCTTGTCATGTGTGTGGAGCTTTGAAGCAACTAGTGAAATCAGAGTACAGAACATCACCACAAGTTTTTCCTGCGTTACCTCTATACTCTCGCCTACTCTCTGCCCTAGAGGCCATGACTACTCACCTGTCCTTAAATCAGTGTCCCTGTCACCAGAGTTCTGTGTCTCCCAGGACTGGTCCTGCATTGTTATCCCTGCCTGGTCCTGCATTGTTATCCCTGTTCTTCTCCCTCGTTGGCAGCAAGCAGCCAGAGGCCTCTGCACAAAACCCTGATGGATTCTGTAGCATGGCAGTGGGAGGGCCAATCACTCATGCGTCCCAGAGCTGGAGAGAGGCAGAGACGGGCTCAGTCCTGTGGCTACCAGAGTCAGGGGGTACACGGGCGGTAGGGGTGCCTGTGTCCACCACAGTCTCATCTCCAGCCCTTAGCACAGAAAGTCGACATACTGGACCAGCCGCCAGGCTTAGGGCCACCTAAAGAAATAATTAATGCTGCTTCTCCATTTTGCAGAGGAAGAAATGAACATATAGAAAAGCTGAGTAGCCTACCTTGTGTGATGGGCATAACAGCTTGAAGTTCACATGGTATATAACGTGCTCGATTGGTGTCAAAGATATGAACGGGGGAAGGAAGGAATGGAAAGTAACCATTTCTGGCTTGTATTTATCTATAAAATAGTATTTCTGAGTGAATGTGAACTTCACATGATAATAGAAAAATTAAAAAATAATTAATATTGGGCAGGACCTTTCTTGTAAACTGTTATTAGCTAAGATTCTGACCAAGCTACCTTGGATAGCTTGAGAGAAATGAACCTCTTCATACTTACTTTTAAAAGATTGTAGGAAATTTTATGTTTGAGAAAATAAGATTTGCCAGAAATCTAATCAGGAATAATTATCAATAGTAGCCTTTTCCTTAGGGAAACAAGGACCAGCAAAATTATTTATAGATGTTATCATAATGATATTTTCAGGACAGAATAATATATTTATGTCTATTAAAAGAGTGGATAAAATTATAAAGGAGGCAAGAGCTTAGCTATATGCTGATAGGTTTCTGAGAACCCTGCCTGAGGAGACATAGCCTTACCTGTGTCCTTATGTGGGCTCATGTGTGTCTAGGGATGGCAGATTTTACAGCCAGGCAAATGTCTTCATCAAGCTTTTCATCTTGTTTGGAAGATACCAGTCCCCAGTCAGTTCATGCAGACATTGAGACATGTGGTACATCCATATAGAGCCAGGGAACTGGGAATTAGCTATTATTCATCTCCTTGTTCTAGAAAGAAAGAAAGAAAGAAAGAAAGAAAGAAAGAAAGAAAGAAAGAAAGAAAGAAAGAAAGAAAGAAAGAAAGAAAGAAAGAAAGAAAGGGAGGGAGGGAGGGAGGGAGGGAGGGACTATCAGTCTGCACTGATGGCTCTCTCCTGTGCTTTAGAATTACTATGAGCCACCTGGAACTGTGAAGCAGGACTTGGGATTCCATTATTTTTGTTAAAGCTCGTATTTTCCCAGATTTCACTTTACCATGATGCCATCAGCCTGCATGGGAGAATACCAACCAAAAAATTTGGAAACTCACTTTCCAATATTTCACTAAAAATACAATTGATGAAGCTGTTCACACCCTGATACTCCTCCTCATCAGCTGCCAAGGACAGGCATTTATCTGAGATGCAGAAATCAATCTAAATCATGTGTTCCTTCAGAAAACAAATCTATTATTCCATTCTTCCTTCTGTGTCTTCATGGTCCTTGTTGCCCTAGGTGGTTAGGAAACTTAGAAACAAATTTCTAGCATTCACTAAAGTTTAAGGCCTCATAGCTTATATTCTGCATATTAATTCCATTCAGAAAAATATAACGTTTTCGATGTTTAATTTTTATTCTTTAATTTTTTGGTACCAAGAGTCGAACTCAGGACCTCGTGCTTGCCAGGCAGGTGCTATAATATGTTTTCAATTAAGAAGTTTAAACCAGCTTTTCTAACATTAACAGCATTAAAACAGCATTTGCAGCATTCAAAAAAGGAACTCCTTAAAATCACCATAAAAATTGGAAAGAAAAAAATATGTCCAATAAATCCAGTTAAGAACAATACATCTCCTGTAACATTTTAACCAAGCACCAAGGAACACTGAGTTTTCACGGTGCCTCAGAAATTTAATATTGATGATGTTTGGAGAAAAGAATCCAAAATCACTAAGCAGAATTAGAAATTGAATGTAAAGAGAATTGGAACAAATTAGAAATTTGAAATAGTCGCATAAACCACAAATATCACAAAACAGAAATTATTGCGATATATCGGAAATAGCTGCTTATCACAATTCTTTAATATCTTTTCCTGCAGTTGTAATGCATGTTTTTTACATCTTTATTTGAATGGGTTTTTGCAACATTTTCTGTAGAAGAAAATACTGAAAGATATCATTGCTTCCTCTAAAATGGCAGCTGGTTTATCTTAACTTCCGTTATTGTTCTCAGCTGTATTGTTCTCTGCTTCACACTTAACTACTCTCGCGGTGCACATTTCTTGAGATAGCTGCGCAGGGTGGGGATCCGCTCCGCACCTGGGTCTGTCCCTTCCCCTTCCAGCCAGAGCGGGGTGCTCCGCGGGGTGCTCAGAGACACTGCGTCTTTTCTCGGTTATTTAAACCTTCTAACTAGTAGCACAACGTGCAGAGTGGCCCATAATTAGTGCTGGAATGGAGAACTCGGCGCACATTTGTGTTCCTAGAAAGAGAAGAGGACTGTCACTTAGTAAGGCCCCTGTGCTGATCAACTTTATAAAAATAAATTCCAAGACTGCCAGGCGGGCGCCACTGCGTGTGAGAAGTGACGCTGCAGAAGGCAGGGGTGGGCAGGGCTGCTGCAGAGGCCTAAGGCCTCGGGAAAGGCCTGGGCCTGGGCCGTCAGGAGCCCGGAGTGCAGCAAAGAGGAGTCCCTGTGGCCAGGGAGCCAGGACTGAGGGTCCTGGTGAGCCGCGGGCTGAAGGGCTGCAGGCCTGATGCGTGCTCCACCCCACCTGTGCACAGAGCTAGGGAGCAGGAGCCCAGGCAGCGAGGTCGGGGAGGCTGCAGCAGCCCGGTGCGGGCAGGAAAGAGGGCAGGGAGCTGAGAACTGACAGCAACTGCCGAGGACCTGCCTGTGAGACCAGCCAGGGCCAGAGAGGGCGCGGACCGGGGCCCCACCTCCAGGGTCTCCAACCAACAGGGAGAGGGACAGCTCTGCGAGGTGAGTGTGCTCGTGCCGTGCGGGTCAAACAGCTTTGTGACTTCTTCAGCGCACGAGTGAAAGAATCTAAATCGGCTCTCGCCTGGGTTTACAGTCTTCCCAAATGCACACTGAACGCGGACCTTTTCTCCTCCCGGCAAGCCTGCGCCTTTGGGTCGAGCTGGGCCATCTCGCCTCCGATTCAAGCCTGAGCTGTTCAGTGAGGGCCACTAGAGGGAGCCACGACCACGCATTTCACTTGCTCTTTATGATGTTTATGGTCCTGGTTTTTCTTTTGGGTTGTTTCTGGTATTTGTTTGCTTTGGTCCTGAACATGGACTCAAAGTTCTGTGCACTGAGATACATTTTTTTCCCTTTTAAAAAAGTTCTTTAAATTTTGACACAATGCCTCACTAAGTCGCTGAATTGTGCAGGCTGGGCGAAAACTTGCAGTCCTCCTGCCTCACCCACAGACTGCTGGGATCACAGGCCAGTAGCACAGTGCCCAGCTTAGTTTTGAGAATTCGGACAAAGTTATACTGACAGGTCACTCACAGACTTAATCTAATAAAGTTTGCTTATTTCTGGTGTAGAAATTGGATGCATATTTTGCACAGCCACCTGGAATCTTTTTTTTAAATTAAATTCTTTTATTGGTACATTTTAGGTACACAACACAATTACATTTCTCATTGGGAATTGTACCTTTACATAATGCATCTTGGTTCTTATTTTT
>NW_004624766.1:16306728-16366197 GCF_000247695.1 Heterocephalus glaber
GCATCTGTTTTATGGATTCCATTTGTTTCCTATGTTGGGATTGCATCATGTTCTTCAGCTCCTCTCTAGATTTATTAGTCATGTCTTGCACTAGGAGCACAATTTCTCCTGTTATCTGAGAAATTACTTCTGATTTCATTTTTTCCAGATCCCCCTTTGTTGCCAGTTCATTGGGTCCAGGTGGTTGAGTATCAGAGTGTTCCATCTCATTTCCCTTTGGGGTTGCTGTAGGTGATCTAGAAGTCTGGTTTTGAGACTTATTTACGTGCTTTCTCATTTCGACTGGGCGGAGGAGGGGGTGGCTGTTAGCGCCTGCAGGGATTACCTCCTCTGAGCTGGGAGTGGTGGGCCAGGGGCCAGGAGCAGCGGTAGGGATGGTGGCCCAAAAGCCCTTTCCTCTGGGCTGGGAGCAGCAAGAGGGATGGTGTCCTGGAAGCCCCTTCGTCTGGACCAGGAGCAGTGGGACGGTGGCTCAGGAGGCCCTACCTCTGGGCCGGGAGCAGCGGGACTCAGTACAGTGGTCTGGTGGTCCGGTGTCCTCTGCGTCTTTGTAGTGTGGGACCAAGTGGCTGTACAGAGGAGCGGGGGCAGTGGGGGGTGGGGTGGTCCAGTGGATTGTTGCTGGGGCACGGGCTGATTCGGCATGTTCCACGCGACTCCTGACCTCCCTAGGGTGTGCACAAACCTGCCTGTCTGCAGCAGGCTGATTCAGTATGTTCCGCACGACTCGTGACCTCCCTCTAAAATCTTGATCACAAACCTTTCAGAGGGAGAAAATGTAAGGAAAAAAAATCATCTAATCTGAACCGTGGTGGAAGAAGAATCTCAAAATGTTTAGCAAGCAAGGCATATTAGATAAAATGGGTAGAAAACGTTTTTATCACTTCAAGGATATCTACAGTGATATTGTTCAGTCATTATTTTTACTTTACATGAATATTCAGTCCATATTTCCAGGCTGTTAAATGTTACCCTGTAAAAGTGATCGCCGGGCCCTTGGTCCTCTAAGTCACACGTGAAGGAGCCGGCTGCAGTGGCCGGGCTGTCCCTGAACACACAGAGCTCATCATTTCCCTGGTAGCTGAAGTGGGCCTCAGGGACAGTGCTGGGGGGGGGGTCCCTTCCCCTTCCACACTTAGATGTGCAAAGTGCTAGGACAGACCTGCAGGAAGTGGGGTCCCTGGGGGGGGGGGCTGCAAGCTCCCTTTTGTGGGGAGCCTGAATACAGGGGTGGTAAGTCCTGACAGCCTTCAGATTTCATCTGTGGCCTTCTGGCATCAGAGGACGTGGCCGATGCCAACTGGGGAACAGGCTCTGTCCTACCCTGACAGGCCATCCCTGCCTCAGCCTCCTGGGGAGCTCCCTCTGAAAACCAACAGCTTCATGCTCCACAGACTGAGAGGGGAGGAAGTTCAAGGTCCCCAGACCTACTCGTGGAAGCAGCACTAGAGAGGAAAATGCCTCATCCACAGAAGATTAGAATGTGACATTTCCTGACCTTGTTCGGCTCACAGCCAGTGAAAGAAACTTGTGTTTGGTTTTAAAGACCCGAGATGTGTTAGTATTTACCTCAGGGCTTCTGAATTCCCGTTGCACGGCAAAATCATTTGGAAAAGTTTAAAGTCTCAAAAGCACAGGCAGAGAATTAAATCAAAATTGCTGGGATTGAAAACCACGCATTTGTCAATTTCTTAAGGTTTCCAAGAAGTTTCCAATGTGTAGCCGGTGCTGATAATCCCGGATGTAATTCCGTGTTTCCCAAACCTTCATTTACAGGAGTCACTTGTGATCGTTTTAAATAACAGATTAAGGTTCCAGGGGTCCGGTGTGAAGCCCGGTTCTGGGTTTTTAACAAGTCGCCAGAAGGTGGCGATAGATATTACCAACGTGCTCCTGCGAGGAACGAAGCTATCCGGCCCTTTCTGTCCATTTGGCGATATTTACTGTTGCTGCATGGCAGCAAAACTCCCAGAGAGGCAAAATAAGCAGGAAAGAGCCCCAACCCATCAGTTTGGACCTGTTAAACTAAGAAAGCGTACAAATGAGAAACGCAGTGCCTCTGCTTACTGAGCCCTGGGCTGCTGTCCTAACCAAACTGGATCGGTGGATATTTCAGATGTTTTCCACCAAGTCCAAAATGCGAGGTGGAAAGAAGCGAGTGCGAGGCTGGCTGGTGTGAGACCAGGCGTCCAGGACCAGGACAGAGCCAGCAGCCGGGCCGTGAGCTATGCCCCGCCCGCTGCCTGACTCCCAGTGGATAAGGATGCAGCGACTGAGTCCCCGGAGTCCTAACTGACCTTTACCAAGCGCTTACCACAGGCCAAGGAGAGTTCCAAGCATCAGGGCCTTGCAAAGTTACTGACTGAAGCCGGAGAAAGGCTCTGAAGCTCAGAAAGTGCAAGTCCCTACTCTGAGTTTCCATAGTTGGCAAGCAGAGAGCGCGGACGCTGACCCCAGAGTCTGTAATCCTAGGCCCAACACCATTAGTGTCCACACCTTCAATACACGACACGCGTGGCTTCACTGTCCTCTCCATCTGTAGGTGAGGAAACACAGGCCCAGGAAGGCTGAGCAACTTACCCCAAATCACACAGCAATCGGTAAAAGCAGGATTTACACCAAAGCGTATTTAAATCCAGGATATGAATCTGGAGCCTTGGTCCTCAGCGAGGATTGATCCAGCTTTTCAACAAAGCTGTTAGTTAGAAACCACTAAGTAGGCGAAAATGTCAGAGATGCACGAACCTCCTTAGATGTCACACTAGTGGTCAGTGGCAGACGGCCCAGTGTTCACATTGCTTTTATTTAGAAAGTCCAGATGACCCCGTGCTTGATACTAAAACCAGGCAGGACTTTGGCAGATGGAGAAGACTCACTCTGGAGAGTCCCAGGAGTCGCCTCTGTGGACTCACTCTCTTGTCCTGACCCTCCAGGGCCGTCCCCGCCTCCCCGTGACTGGCAGTGGACACAGCAGTGACCCAGCGTTCCTGGGAGGCAGACAGGAGCTCTCCTTCCTGGGGACCCGAAGAAGAGGATGGAGGCCAGGAGGCTGGGAGGGGCAGCCACAGGGAGCGCACAGCCAGGGGACAGCAACCTCCCAGGGCAAACCGCAGCCCTCTTCCCCACCTGGCTTCTAGGTGAAGACGCGGGAGTTTCTCCACTTCTGCCTATTGTGGCTACCGTGGAAACCCTGAGCGGTTTTCTACAAGCAGAAGTAGACCCGGAAGCAGGCTGCAGAAGGAGGCTTTTCTTTTTCTTGTTTTTATTTTCTGGTAAATTTTATGGCTACACATTGAGGCCATAATCTTAAGTGAAATAAATCAGACATAGGAGCTTTAATATTGCCTGATTTCTCTTGTACGAGAAAACCCAAATGCAAATAAATTACTGGGCAAAATAAGCGAGCTTATAGGAAACAGGGAGACACATTTTTTGCAAAAGGGAAAGTGACCAACAGATGGAGGGAGGGGAGAAAAAGGGGAATAAATAAGAAATAAGATTTGTTCTGTATATACACCACCCCCACAGGAATGTAATCACTATGTACTGCACACATGTGCTAATATGCTTTAAAAATGTGACTTGCAGGCAAGATGGTAAATTTGGGCTCATATTGTCATCTTCCTGAGAATGGCTGGAAATCAGGTCGCTAGCGTTGCTGTCCTTCTAAGGAGCCTTTGCCAGCCCAGCTTTATTGCCTGGGAACACACCTGGTGGAAGAGTGTATCCTCCCCCACCAGCCCTGTCTCGCTCCTGGTTTCAGAACAACCTCACTGTCCTTTGTTTGTCTGGAACAGTAAGGCAAGAAAACATCAAATGTAAACCATTTCCTTCTGCAGTTCTATGCCAAGGAGCAGCAGCAGGAAGAGAGAACACTGCTGTGCCTACAGGGGCCCTGAGCTAATCAGCACAGGTATTTCCAAGTGGACAAAGTTAAATGGAGCCGTAGATCTAGACTACACTCTCTATTTGCCCAAATATCCTCTTGGGAAGCAACAGCAGGTTAGTTAAGCCTCATCAATACCCAAAGATCAAGGTCATTACAACTTACAGCAGTCTGCTTAGGTGTTTGTTTTGTTTTGTTTTCAGTCATCAAAGTGCAATTTCATCAAAGAGAATGTTATAACTTCTAATGGAATGTAGTAGCTTGTATTCCTTATAATGATTATAAATTATAATCATTGTAATCATATAATTTATAATCATAAATTATAATCATAAATTATAAAATCATACTCAATTTTGTAAGCAGTTGGTACATAATGTCCTCTGTGATTCAAGTTCATTCATTAGCAGAAACTGAAGGTTGCCTTTTGGAGAGTTTCCCTTTCTTTCCTACTTGTTTACAAGACTCTTCCTCAAGGAGGAGTGGCAAGGTGCCCAGGGAGGTGGGCTTTTCTCCCAGAAGCCTAGACGGGAAGCATGCTGGGTTTTAGAAGTACCTTACCCCAATCCTTCAGTTAGCATGGGTTTGGGAAGGGGCAAGTGAGCTGGTTTGATCCATGTGACATAAAAGGACATTTGTGGCATCCAGGAAATTTCTTCTTCACAAATACATACAAATGTGTTTTTCCATTTCTTGCTTTCTGAAATCATTGTTAACATCCGTGCTTGGAATTGCGGGAGGTAATGAGAGCCACCTCTCTTCTGAGAGAGCCTGACTCAGGGATAATAAGACCACACTGCAGGATCAAGTCAAACACTGTATCTGGAATTAGTAAAAATGGACACAGATGACCAACATTGCTTGCTAAGTCATATACTGACTGAAGTGTGTGATTGCTAGTGCTCCCAAACAGTGAGCGATGCAGTCGGAGTCCTCCCAAATTTACTCTTCTACTCTCTTTTCATTCTTTTCCAGTGTGTACTTTGTAACGTTTCAAATAGATCCTTTTTATATTATTTACATTTTATCTTCTAATATACAGTGATATCAGTAGGATTTCCTTATGTGGTATTTATACGGTAGATAAGCTTTGAAGTTAGGCAAATCAAAGTGCTTTCTTTTCTGTAAGGACCAAAGCACAGAACAAACATTCACAGGACCAGGTCGGGAGCACTAACTAACAGGGCTTAGTCACTACGTTTTTCCCATTAAAGAGAATATATGATCCTCCCGGCGACTGTGAATTTGGATCAGATTTTATTGATCATGCACAAAGTTTGAATTTGTCTTGTAAGTAAAATGATGTTTCTCACATCACAGAGCAAGTGTCTCACACTAATCAATATTTGAACACAAATCTAAGTTTTAATCTTAGGTGCTGTATTCGGCCTCCTTTTCATGCTGGAGGAAGTAGGTTAATTTCCCAGCTAGCTGAATTTATGTGGGGGGTAGTTAGAATTCCTTGATGATGGTGGCCATATACTTATGTGTCCATCCATGGGCTCTGTATATACTTTATTCATTAAATGTGTGTGTGACTCTAATTATATTGATATCATGAATACCAATTTATAGAAGAAACTAGCCTTACAGTTATGTAATAGCTCACCCAAGTGACATTCTTGCTACCTTATCACCTTGCTGAACTTTCTGATTGCAGTCCAACGGAAGGCTGTATATTTGACAGAGGAGGGCTGCAGCATTGTGGAAAGTTGAGGAATCGAAAAAGAGATGCATAGTGGAGCTGCCATGGGCCCAGCAATGAGATGTGTTTCAAGACATTTGTACATGGCTTTTGTACATGGTTTGAGTACAGGTAGTTTATAATCTTCACTTGATTGTCAGAAACTGTTCCTTTCTGAAAACACGATGATCACCTCAGTACTCTGGTTGTTAATTTGCACATGAATTTTACAGACTCAGTAGACGGGCACTGAGTTTTCCTTGGGTGTCTATGAGTTTAGTGTTTATTTGTAACAGCCACTGTGCTACTGCTGTCTATCACATGGTGTCACTGAATCATCACACTAGTCATATGTCATTGTACTTTACTTTTAAATTGATAAGTGAAAATTGTAGGTACATTTTATTTAGAACTTGTTTTGAAATATGTATACTGCTGTGGTTTAGATCAAGAATATCCCCCAAAAGCCTCATGCACAAAGAGGCAGGGCTTTGGGGAGATTTTTGGATCATGCAGGTGCGTGCTGCTGACTTGCCACCAGGAGGTGGAGCCTGGTTAGAGAAGGATCACTGGGGCCTAACCCGGAAATGTTCATCTCCCTGGCTCAGCCCTTCTCTCTCTGCTTCCTGATCACCATGATATGAGCAGCTTTGTTTCGCCCAGGCCCTTCCTCTGTGCTATTTCTGTTTTAAGTCTGCCAAACATGGACTGAAACTTCTGAATTGTGAGCCAAGATAAACATTTCCTCCTTTAAGTAGTGGATATCAAGTATTTTTTCCCAGTGACAAGTAAGGTGACTAAGACATATCGTGAAATGGCTAAATCAAAAGATAGCCTGGATTTGGATATCATGAATGGCATTACCTTTGTGATTATCATTTCCAGTCTCCAAGGCAGGCGGCCAAGCTCAGTGGGATTAAGCAAATTTTATAGGGTTCCACAGCGAGGTGGACAGAATCATGATTTATACCCTATTCTGTCTGATTCTGATGCCTGCACAACAGCATTATTCATCACTGAGAAAGACTGTTTGAGGATTTCCTTAGTTTGACTTATCCTTCTTCACTGAAATGTTAAAACATTTTTGTTTGTTGTTTGTTTGTTTTGGTACCGGGGATCGAACTCAGGACCTTGAGCTTGTGAGTCAAGCATGGTGCGGTGCCACTGAGCTAAATTCCCAGCCCTGTTGAAACATTTTTAAAACTATGTTTTTTCTTAATTTTTTGCCATAATCCTTAAGAGACAGAAATATGTCTTGGGCAGTTGACAGCCCTCCATTTCTGTTACTTCTCTCACATTTTGTTTTATAGCCTCTTTCTGACTATGTCTCTGTTATTACCGATCCAAAAGAAAAATCTTCTGAGTCAAAAGACTCACAGAGAACAGTAAATTTAAGGATATCATGTAGCTAAAATGTTATTGATATTTCTATCAAGGCAGTGAAAAGTTATACATTCCCATAAAGAGTCCAGACGTGAAATAGAAAACCTCATAGCTACATCAGATGGTGAATCAGGTTGAAAATCTTACAGATGACTTTGAATATGTCTCTGGGATTTGTTTTTGCAGATGCTATTGCTTAGAAATAAATTTGAGAAAACAGAGTCAAATAAACACAATACCAAAGTCGTTCTGGATCCCAACCCCAACCACGTTCTGAATTCTATGTTCTGCATGTACTTTTTCTCTCAAGCTGGTTCTGGCACTATCACTCTGCTTTTACTCATGAGCTTAGACCTGTGATAAGCACTGTCCAGTGCTCGCTGGAAAGATGATGGCCACTACAGCCTAAATAATCACAGTTGGGCCGGGGATTTAGCTCAGTGGTTCCACTGCCTGCCTCACAAGCACAAGGTCCTGAGTTTGATCCCGGTACCAAAAATAACCCAAAACACTAAATAACCACAGTTGTTCAGCTGCTGTTTGTTGCTACAGTATGGCTTTCCTTAAAAAAAAAAAAAAAAAAAAAAAAAAGAAATGAAGACAAATTAATTTAATAGTGTTTGTAATAAATTGGCAGTGGGTAACAATATTTTTTCTTCTGTTGGCAAGTGATTTTATGTGCAGTGATTTAAGTGATTTGTACATAAAAATGTTCTTGATGTCTAAAGCAAGTCCTTTCATTATATGAATGTGTTTATGAAAACCCTACTGCCTTGGGCAAGTTAGCAATTATCTGTGAGATCCAGGAGGAAAATATTTCTAAAATAAGAAATGAGAAAACATCTACCTGAGATGCTAGGGCTGTTTCGTAACCCAGGCTAGCTGCCTCTCCCTTTAATGCTTTGAGGGGAGTCTCCACATGCGTAACTGGCCTCAACACTAAGCAGCATGCATAAGTAACTCGCACTCGAGCCCTGCCTACCTTTTCCCAATTTGGGAGAGAGAGGAAGGTAATACGGTCTCAAGGTTGGCTCTCCCAGTACACAGCTTGATTACCTATGCTAAATTGAGTTTATTTTCACCACAAGACTTGAAGTCTCCCTGAGACTCAGGGCTGTGGGATAAGGGGAGTGTTTCTCTCTATGTTGTATTGTATGGAAGAAAACCATCCTGTAGGGAACACTTGCTAATGCTTCTGTGAGTTCTCACTGGAGTGAGTAATCATTATTGATGAACAATAGCAAAGACATTGACTTGGAAAACACATTTCCAAAACCAACAGGGACTCAGCATTTGAAAAGGTGTCCATGTTTAGCCTAATAATGAAGGAGCCAGATTTTACCATGATAAATATTATTAGCTTCTGAGTCCCACAAATTAGGTTTTGCTCTGAGCCCTTGAATATCAGAAACTCCAAACTGGGACACTGTTAAATATCATCTAGAATTCCTAATATGCATGGATCCCATCTAAGGCTACTGTGGCTGATAGTTGCTCAAAAATTCGCTTGGGTCGACTCTGCAGAGAAGAGCCACACAAGACAGCATACGCTTTATTGAATGGCTCTTAAAATCATGTGGATCCCAATACACACAAGGTATGTTTCAGGAACTACCTTATGAGATAGCACGCTCCTGGCTAAAGGCAGTAATCGCTGATTTTATGGCCTCCCTTCTCCTCACTGCTGTCCACAGTCATGCAGACTTCTCTGCACCTGCACACGTGTTAATTTCTTTTTTATCCTCTTGCATTTCAGTATTGCCTTTTATCTCTGTTTTTATCACATTAACATCCATGAGGATCATTTTCAATTGTGCCTGATAAAACTTTGTTACAACATTTCTGTCAATCTCAGAGATAACCGGTGGGTGTCACTGCCCCAGTGTGGGCGGATTCTTGCAGGTCTGTTTTCTAAAGATCTAGAACAGCATCAGCACATGTGACCCTGCAGAACAGGAGCAGAAGGGTGGACGACCCAGGGCCCTTCGTCCACTCATCAGCGACCGCAGACGTTTTGGACAGATGCATCAGGGCCTTGTTTTCCTCGGGAGTCTACCTCAGTTGCACAAGAAGATAATTTATTTTGTCTTCCTTTCAGAATAGAAGACTGGGGGCCGGAGATTTAGCTCAGTGGTTCCACTGCTTGCCTCTCAAGCACAAGGACCCAAGTTCGGTCCCCGATACCAAAAAAATAGACTGGTCATTTCTTGCCAAATGCTGTTTCTCCCACTCAATCATTTTTTGTCTGTAAATAATGAGTTCTGGCTGATAGAAGTCATTTTTTGCAGTGGGTTATGGATACAAAGGGGAAAGTGGTAGCTTATTCTGAGTACACATTTGTACCTGGCCCTGTAGCACTCTTTGCGTATCTTTTACTTCACAATGCATAGCAGGGCCCTGAAGTCATTCACTCATGTCTCTGGGTAGATTCAGGACTGCAGGCTGAGAGCAGTTAAATAACTTGACTCAGAGGGACACAGATCGGCAAGCAACAAACACAACATCGGAAGCCAAAATGTTCTGATACCAGAGCCCAGTTCTTCCCCAACATCCTCCTACAAAAGCAGAGACAGAGGAAGGAGTAGCTCAGTGCTTAACATTTGGGGTTTAACCAGCTCAGTAGGTATCCTCCCTCTCTGCCATGCTCAGACTCTGAACAACTAAGAAATAGAGAAGTAGCCACTGAGTAACGGAGATGAAGAGCTGCCCTGTGTGTGATGCCGGCAAGGAGAACGGGATTGGATCCATGGCCAAATGAGCTCAGCTAATTTCCTCTCCTTGTTCTGAGTGTCAGAAGTTACCCTCCCAGCTCCGACACAGGCCTAAGTCTAAAAACAGACAAAACAGAAAGGAAAGAAGAAATTGCTGAGCCAAGCATTCAAGCTCTACTTTTTCCAAAATAACAAATCATGTTATCCAAATAAAACAGTTTTTCCCCTGGGGAAGAGAGATCAGAGGTATGCCCTGCTAGAGCCCCTCTACACGGAAGCAGGAGGAACGTGGCAAAACTGCTCCTAACGCAGTTGTGTTTTGGTATCTGCAATGTCCGACAAGAATACTGGCTTCATAGGACTCACTTTCATACAAAGATTGTAAGGACTTGGGCCCTTACTCTGAGTGAAATGGGAATTCGTTCCATGACAGCTTCTAAGAAAAGTCATTTTAACTGGCTTTCATTTTAAAGCCACCTGGCCCATGTCACCTTATCGTGAAATCACATCGACATTTGCAGTAGGGGTGGTAGGGGTGATATTGACAAGGGGTGATGAGTTGCAGGATATATTTTAATATATCAAGGAGACACAGCAGAGGCTGGATTTGATTCCACAAAGACAGAGCATGGAGAATGTCCTGGAATCAGGGACAAGGATAAAAACTCCTACACACATAGCAAAGATGGCCTTAGTTGGGGCTGAGACAGTGTGTGCGAAGTGTGAGTCCCAAAGTTAGGATACCTGGGTAGAAATGCCAAGAAATGGGTAGGAGCTGTGTATTCTTTGTATTGATGCCATCTCTGCAATGAAATAGGAAGAAAACTCAGCTGAGAGTGAGATTTTGGATAAGGGGGTGGGAGAGAGTTTTCAGCAGAGGAACAAAGTATAAAAACCCTCCTGGGATAAGGGGAAAATGTGTGGTCCAGGGAACTATGCTTTGAAAAATAGGTGACATTGAGACCCTACAGAAAGTTAATGCTATGAATTTGAGGAGTCCTGGACTACATATTGGCTTTTTGCTCCTCCAGTTTTAATTTAACTGCCAGGAATGAGTGGGAGGAAGTGTAGCGTACACACACACACACACACACACACACACTCACACAAACACACTCACATACACATACACGTGCCCCTCATATTTAATAAGAATTTCTTTTCTATCTCCTCTAGCCTCATCAAAACCCTGTTTCCAGCTCTGATGCTCATGTTAAAACTACAGCTGAGATGGTGTTTTTAAAAATGATAATACGAAGATTGTAAGGCAATTGCTATTTTTTCCTTCCTCTTGGGCCCCTTTCATGAAAGTTGATACTGATGGTAAAATGAACCAAGATAGGGATAAAGGCATCACAGCTTCCCTACCATAAACAACTATGACCAAACTGCAAGTAAGTTTACGAATCAGTCCTCTTCCTTGTGTTACGGATTGGAAAACTAAAGACCACAGGAGAAAGGATGGTCCAGGGCACATCAGACTCTACACAGCAACATCCATGAATTTCCCCAGCAAACCTCACCTGAACAGTTTCCTAGGAGCCAAATCACAAGCAGACTCTGCCTATTTTAAGATCTGGCTGGGGTGAAGTTTTTGCTCAGATTTTGGCAGCCCTATACGGAGGAACAAACAGCCAGGAGCTTCCATTATTGATGCACTTCTGTCTGAAGAACAGGTGTGTGGAGACATGTGATGCTAACTCCTGGCCGGTACTCAACTGAACTTCTGTTATATATTAACAACTCAGTGGAAGCAGAAGAAACCTATCCCTGCATAATAGCCCCCCCCCCCATTATTGTTAGGGTAATGGCACCACTGTTGCCTGGATACTTCCTTGATTGCCTTTCCTAACGTGTTTCCTAAGCTAGCGATTCCATGGAAAATCCAGAATTGAAAATTGTTACCATTATCATTTCTTTCTAATTTCTATATGGAATTAAAAACTCAAATACCTGAAGTATTGTTGTGCCTCTGACTTTGCCTTGTATCTTTGGTTGAATAATGTACTTTCTGGGCTTATGAAATGAGAGAAATGGACCACAACACTGGTTTGGATTTTCTTAAAGTTACAGCATCTAGCTGTGTGATACACAAATGTGAAGCATTTTACACTCACAATCCTTTCCCAGTATCCTTGCTTTCTTTAAGGCAGCTACACTGACCCAATTCCCACTAAAGATTGTGTCTAACATCACTTCCGGTTCTATCGTCCTATAAACATCCTATGTTGCAGGAGAGGGATAGAGGGAGGGAGGGACAGAGAAAAGAAATAAAAATTCAACCAAAGAATGCCCTTAGATTGCTTGTGTTTTTCTCCCTGAGGATGCAGCCTCCAAGGACAAGCAGGGTCAAGGCGAGAGTGAGGTGTACCTTTGCCGTCTCATCCCCAAACTCTAAGCCCCATAGTACAGATAATCTCCATCACTGAGAAGAATGTGCATTGCGACATAAAAGAGAGATTGGCTGTGCGGCCTCCCTAGGTCCCAGGTGCCAGGCAGAGTCTGAGAAGCAAGCTGCCAAGATCCAAACAGTCTGCCAGTCATGATATCTGCCACATAGATCTCTGTTGAATATTACCCTGCCTGCCTGGGAGAACTGAGGAGAAAGTCTCCCCGTATAGAAGTGCTTATTGTGCAGAGTAAACTTAGGAAAAAAGGGGGAAAAATAATGACAAATTCAGAATACTATTTGTTTATTTCAATGAATAAAATTAAGACCTTTAAACTGATACTACTGTAATTTCAAAATTCTTTTTTTGTATTAGCAATTAGACAAGTGATATGGATAACAAAGTGCAAATGTTGGGATGCACTGAAAGTTCAGAGTAGAAAATAAGTCTAAAATCCTACTATTTGGAGCTTAGTAACTTTGATAGTCTTGTAACATTTACTTTCAGCTTTTGTATGGACATATACACGGATTCATGAAATTATGATGCCTTTCAAAATGATACCACCCTCACTACACTATGTAGCTCCCACACCAAAAAGGTGACAATCAAATTTAGCTGTCCCAGGGCCATATTCCCATTTTGATTTCTTTTTTTCGTAGTGAGGATTAGTACTTGTCACATTTATGAAATTTTAATACTGTCATATGTTAAATTTCCTTCCGATATGCATCAAGCTTATCATTTGGCCTTGCCTCAAATAGTGTGACTTGGATAACGTGCTTATCTTCATTCAGGAATGATAAGTATAGACGAGCCTCTCTATAATGTTTAGTATGAAGGATTCCTGTTATGTGACCAGTCCATAGTGAAGAAGGATCATGCAGCTTTGCCTTTTTAACCGTTAAATTCATACTGAAGTGTGTAATTAATTAAAATTAATTAATCATGTCTTGGTTTTTTCTTCCATCCAAATTTAAGATTGGATTTTTAATATTTTATAATAGATTTCTCATTTTGTAAGACTATAGGTAGATGATAAGGTTAAGAGTACACTTATTCTGACTCTATATTGGTTATCTTTCCCACTGGTAGATACAATAACTGATACCTCCAATTTAAAGAAGGACAGATTTATTTGACTCATGGTTTCAGAGGATTCAGTTCCTGGCAAGTTGGCTCCCAGGAAGGAACATCATGGTGGAAGGGTGTGAGGGAGCAAAGCGGGCTAGTTAATGACAGCCAGGAAACAGAACAGGGAAGCAGTGTCAGAGCAGAATCCTGGGCTGATGTGAGCCTAAGGCCTGGTCTCTGTGACCCAGCCAGGCATCCAGACTCTTATTTCCCCAGGGGCTCCCAAACCAATTGGATTGACAATTAAGCTTAACCATTAAAAAGTCCATTAACAAGGTTAGCGTTATCTCCTTGGCCCCCTGAAGTCATGCTCTGGCTTGTCCTGTCCCTTTTGGGTCATTGCTGAGGCCTGGAATTGCTGGTATAGAGTTTCTGACCTCTTCCAATCAATAAACAGAAAGAAACCACTCCCAGGTTTGAGTTGTTGTCTCAGAATGCTTATAAAGCTCTATGCCTGTGTGTAGCATTTAATGTGATACATTAAATTACATTTCAATGTAATAATTGCATATAATACACACTGCTTTCTCTGAGCTGAACAACCAGTTTGTGGTCTTTCTTTGTCTCTTCAAAACGTCCCACCTTAAAGAGAGAATTTTGCTTTCTTATGTTTTCTAATCTTTTCTATTTACCACGTATCATACATCTATATTGGTTTTTAAACTCCCCGAGAGTTACTTTTTAAAAGCATTTACTTTATTCAGTGCTTTACCCACATCCATACTGCATATCCCATAGGTATATCTGTATTACAAATTTGTGAATGATCCAGTGGCAGAAGAGATGATAAGAAACATTTTATTTTTTATTTTTTCCCAATTCAATAACTTCAAAGATACTTAATTTCTTTGTAACGAGAAAAGGTCCTCAGACCACCTAGTTCATTTCTTCCATTTTACAGCTACATGACTTAAGAAAAAGTGAATCCCTCTAGGTTATCAGTTGATTTTCAATCTGAACTAATTCATCTCTTTGAAAAGAAAAAAATCCAAATGACAGCAACAAAATAATATTCTACATAAACTTTGATCCTAATCAAGAATATCAATTTGGGTGACATTCTGTATCAGCATATCAGACAGTGTGATTCAGATTAAATCTGACATAAAGATGATCATTCATTGAATCAGTGAGTAATTTCAGGTGACCTTGAAAAGCTTCAGCTCATGGAATCGGACACCTTTCCTTCCCAAACTCATTCAAGGATGTATACAGTTCCTCCAATGATATTGATATCCAAATTTGCTAATGTATTAGAGGGATTTTGACCAGAATTTTGTAGGCTATTCCACTGAACACATGCTAAACCTAATTTTTGCCTTGCTCATAAATTCTGATGGCGGGGGTTTAAAGGAATAGCAAATTTCATAGCAAGCAACCTAAAGAGAATTCTACTTAGAAATCCACTTTTTGTTTGTTTTTGTGGGGTTATTGTTTCTTACAGTGGGTTCTCACTCTGTTGCCCAGGTTAGAAACCTACATTTGAATGAAATATTTCAATTCACTTTTGTGTTTCTTAGGATGAACTAGTATTCGGCAACTTGGACTTTCTATAACTCTTTTTTCCTGTAAGAACAGTTGCTTTGTGAGATATGCCTGGTGGCACAGAAACTCATATTTTGAAAGAGAGCACATGGACATAGTTAGCAACCTCTTTAACTGCATGTGGGACCCTCCATTCTCCCATGATAGAGCTAAAAAGTACCATATGCCCCCAAAATACCCCCTCTATGGCTTTCAGTATTTCACTGGTTTCTCTTCCTGCTTCTGCCAATTATCTGTGGCTAGTGACTAAGAATCCCCCTCTGTACTCTATTCATCCCTCTCCTTCTCTTTCAACGGTTCATTATGTAGCTTCAAAGCTCACCTTCATATAGTATCTCCATCTACATCTCCTGCCATTGCCTCTCAGATCCTGAATCCGCATCCAGTGCTGTCTCAAACTCAATCCAAAGTTGGCACGTACTAGGCCCTCACCTCTCATAGCTGGCTGGCTTTCTTCCCTGCATCCCTAACTTGCCCAAAGGAAAACATGCGTCAAGATTCCTGAGGCTGAAACACATGAATTATGGTCTCCTCCTTTCTCCATCTCTCCTCTTTATTGACTCTGGCCAACTGTGCAATGCTGTTTCTTTTGTAGTATTGCTTGTATATCCTGTTTTCCACTGCTGAAAGCTTTATTGGAGTGTCAGTCTGTTTTTCCAGGCTCCTGGAGGCGGAGTGGAGCCCTGGGGAAGACTTGTTCACGACCTTCTGCACATAATTGCTACATTAATCATCCTGAAACTTACTCTCAATACACAGAGCATCTTTTCAATATTCTTCTGATGTAGTTTGTGATTTAATAGAAGAGACAAAATGACCTGGTTTCGTTGCCCATTGCACGATTGGATTGAACTATGCATTCCTAACTTTCCGATGATCACTGCATTCTGTGTATTTGCCCATCTGGAGTTTTGTAAACAGGCTTCTCCAACTTCATCTTCCTGCCCCCCCACACACAGTTCTTTGGCTATTCTCTCCCCCCAGTTTTACTCGTCATTCCCCACGGATAAGCTAATCTCCCGATCCCATGGTCTCTTCAAGTTCCTTGTAGGCTGGATGTTCAGCTCACGTTATACCTTCACCCGCGGCTGGTGCCAAGTGACGCAGCCATCCCCACCCCGAATATCAGTTTCTGTCTCCCCCAAATCACTTTGTCTGCTTCACCATTTTCAGAGGATAATTAACAAATATAAATATATTTCTGTGAAGTCACAGAAATGACAAGCAAGGAAGAATGATGAGACCTGGATTGGGGTTCTGCTCTGTGGCTGTCAAAATGCACGTCCTACCGAGCTCGTGACAAACCTAGAGTCTCGGCTCTCTTCTCTGTGAAGTAACAAGGGTCGGATAAGCCAGTCTTCAGCTTCCCTTTCAGACCATGTCCCGCAAACTGACATCTAAAGGTGTTTCACACAACATAGTACATGACAACTCTGCTATTATAGAACACTCTAGTTTCACACAGTAGATTACTGTATTATGTGTATATGTGGCGACCTCTTCAAGCCCATACATTGCAAGTACAGTCAAGAATCAGAGTCAAAATAGTAGATATATTACAAAGCAGTGCTTCTCTACTGCTGGGCATGGTGGTGCACACCTGTAATCAGAGCCCTGGGAGACTGAGGCAGGATTATCGGCTTCAAGTTTGAAGCCAGCCTAGACGACGTTATAAGTTCAAGTCTAGCCTGGACTACATAGTGAGATCCTGTCTAAAAATAGGTTTTTCTATCACAGTATGAAATTAATTTTATTCTGTTGCCATACTACTTACAATGTAGGAGTACCTCTATAAAATATTTATTGAACAAGCTTAGTCAACTTTTACTGAAATAAAACAAGCCTGATAAACTCAAGATGCTGGGTCAAATATGTAAAATCAGGGATCAGGATGTAGAAATGAGTTCAATATTGTTTTGTCCACCCTTTAGAATTCAGTTGTCTAGTGCTAAAGGCACACAAATGAAGAAAATGCTGAAATTATGAGCATAAGAAGTTCATTGCTACCACTTACTGAATATTGACTATGAACAAGGATTTATGCCAGGAACTTAACTTATAGAAAAACTAAATGATATGTGCTAAGTCCAAATTTTCACAGCATTCTCTGGTAGTTATTGTTCCGTTTTCTGCACAAGAAATAACTCAGGTGGGAGACCTTACTCCCACCTGAAGGCAGAGTGGTGAAAATGAACTCTCTCACTACATCCTTTGAGGTGTCTTTAAGGCTTACACGCTCTTCTGAAGGAATGCCTTTTTTGCATTGCTATCATTATATTTCAGTGGAGACATCTGGAAAGTTTGCTTTGAAGATGGACTGAGTTTTAAAGAGTTGAGTTCACAGAGATGGTGGGTTAATACGGTGCTCTAGACACAAGCAATGGGATGGGAAAATCTTAGCGATAAAGAAGTGTGTGTCGTATTCAAGGATTTCTGTGTTTTAGCATAGATACAAAAAAGAGCAGGGAGTGAGAAAGGGAAAAGACACAGCTCTTGGAGTTGGATGAATAGAATATTATAAGAAAATGTTACTCATCCCAGGAGAATATACCAGGGGGGAATCAAAAAATACAGTGAATCTTTAAATTAAATGAGAACATTGTAGTAAAGAACACATTGCAAAAATAATGGGGAAAGTCCATTCTAAATGAGTGGGGGTATTTTGAGGAAGATTACCGGCAATGTGATTTTTGTGGTTCTAGTATTTTTAATTTAAACATTGACTGCATTTTATGATCATCCCTTGTTGATTAAATGTTTAGAGAAATTTTCGTCAAATGAAAACATTACAGTGTGTCCTCATGCACCTGAATCTCTGACTCTGGAACCGTGCAATGTCTGCCTCTTCTTCAAAGTCAAAGTGACCTTGAAAAGGAAACATTTTGAGTGATTCAGGACACAGATGCAGCTGCAACAGTGCACCTACAGACACTCATGAAAGAGGACTCCCAGAACTGCTTCAGAAAGTGCCAAGGAGCACGGGATAAGTGCATTCAAAGCGAGCGAGAGTACTGTGAGGTGGATTCCTGTAGTGTGCCTTTCACTGTGATACAATTTTGTTTAAAATTTAAACACAATAAAAGATGGACACTAGGCAATAGCAAGATGAATCTTTGGCATATGGGACAGAAACTGGGAGATGGTAGGGAAGGGAGGGAGAGGAGAAAAATGTTATTAAACATTCACTTTCTATTTCTATCACACCTCCTAAAGGGAAAATCTGGCCACCCCAAGCTCTTTCAAAGGTGACAACTAAACCAACTTGCATAACAGCAAAGCGAATCTTCCCACCTGCTAAGTTTCTATTGTAATTTACCGAAAACTGTGTCTTCCTACACACTTCTTCAGATAACTTTGACCTATACCAGATAGCAGTTCTACTGCAGATATAGTCAGACAAGAAAAGCTCTTTTTTCCCTCAATAATTTTCTACTCTTCCTGGTCTGCTGAGTTTCTGAGAAATTTTTATCTCCCTCTTTTGTTCTCTTTCACAGGTTTGCAAAAGTTATGTTCATCTCATCGTGAGTTTGGGAAGGGTGTGTGGGCAACTGACAGCAAATATAATGAAAGTGAGTCTGGCAGATAGTTTCTAGAACCCCCACCAACTCTAAGTTTTATACAATATGGTAAATCTAGAGCTTTATGGGGTGTGAAAATGTTAGTACAATATAACAGTATATTCACATTATTAGTTACCACGTGCAATGCAATAGGTCATCATGCAGCTGTCTATGCAATTCATATCTTCATGTATTTAGTTTTATCCTTAGCTTCTGATGCATCTCCTTATAATTTTCTAATTCAAGATCTTAGACCCAGCCTTTCACTGCATATTTTAAGAAGGTATTTACATTCTAAAAGAATTTTATACTCTTGCTATTATCTTCTTTTTTGAATATTTCAAATACTTATTATTTTGCCTGTAACTGGCTTTCATATATTAAATCACACATGCAGGTAATTATCAGAAGTTTTGCCAAACCCAAAGAAAAATAGATAATGGAATGAAAATTAAAGGCAGAAATTTTGAATTAATAAAGAATTACATGAATAAATAATGACAGGTTCTGTAATAATACTAAGGATCATAAGGCTATTAGGGAATATTATTTATTAAGTTATTCTTATGTGCCAGGTTCTTGATTGGGTCATTGATAAGGCCACTGTTGCGAACTTACTGATCCCTCCCCAAAATTCTACAAATACTATTAATCAAATGCAGATCAGACGAATGAGGATTAGATATGTGAAGTAACATGCCTGTGCTGTAGCTACTTCTGCCTTCCCTGAAGTCTAAATTTCCACTTGAAACATATCCTACTGAAAAGACAGCACTCTTGACTCTTTATAGATATTAACATCATCTTTGAAAGTGGTGATGAAAGTAGGAATCAGAACAAAATATATTGTTGGAATGAAGCATGTTTAGTTTGTCTTCAGACCCATGCACAAGAACGTACAGCTACAGCATGGCCCAATAAGTCTCTGTGTGATGATGAATAAATTAGTAAAAAGGAGAAAGATAACTTACTAATCAACTTGAATCTGACTTTTGAAAAGCATTCCAAAATTCCACAGAAGTCATTATTTCTATCCAAAGCTTGTGGCGATATGTATATCCCAAGGGTGCGATAGAACACTAATTGCCTCCCACTGTAGGGACTGATAAGTCTTCCTGCTTTAGTTGAAGCAACTGGGTGAGTCACATAATTATTCTGGGACATTGGTCCAGATATTTCTTTTAAGTTTTACAAAAGTCTCCTCTCTCTTCTTTTAACACTTCATTTATTCTCCCAAACATGGTAAAGTGACTAAATATCCAAACAATACACATTTTTCTAATTTTATTTGACACTTCTGTTTAAATGAATTCCAAATTCTTTCTATATTGTTCATGTCTCAATTGACACAAAATTAATTGTACATACTTGTGGCATAACGTCTGTTAACTCAATACATACATCAATGTGGAATGATCAAATTAAAGTAATGAACATTTTCATTTCCTTCTATGTTTATCATTTCTGTTTCTGGAGCCTCTGAACTCCTCTCTTCTAGTTTTGACTCAAGTATATAATCTGTCATTATAAACTATAGTCACAGTGTAGAACTAGAACTCACACCTCCCGTGTAGCTATCTGTCCAGTTTCCTGAGTAACATTGTAATTTAAACTCCATTGTTCCAAACAGAAGTGGTTTCAATGTAGCATCATTCTCTGCCTAGATCGTAGCCTAGAAACCCCACTCTTAACACCAATCACTTTACCCCTTAGAGAAGAAATGGAAGGCAACACAGCTGTATAAAGTCTGTGTAGTGGGGGAACCTTATTCCCTAAGGCTATATGCTCATGCACTGTTCATCACACCATAGCTGCGGCCTCCTCAACCGCCACTGAGCCAGGTGACCTGGCGCAAACGTGGAGTGCACAGAACATGAGCTGTCAAAGAGCCAACGCTGAGTCAGGCAGAAGCGTCTGATAGCACAGGGACCTTAGCAGGTACTCTGACTTCTTCAAGTCTCCTATATTTTACTCAAAAGGAAAGCGATAACACAGACTTCACAAGTGTAGATTACGTGTACTTAGGGAGTACAATTTAATTTGAAAACAATATGTAAGTACAATATAAATGCCAGCTTATTCATTATTACATTGTAACAAAAAGGTGGATAGTGTTCTACTAAATTAAGCTTTATAATAAACCAGATCAGAATATAATAAAAAGATGTATCTAAGAATGAAAGAGATAGAGACTGACAGAAAGAAACCCAGGTTTTTATGATGTAAAAATATTCAGTAGGAGAAAACTATGCAAACGATAATGCAAAAGGCAACATACACCTGCCCATGCAGTGAGAGGGAGACAACAAGGCTGTGGCCTACACTGGAGAGAAAGTTTGATTTCAGGGCCAATCCTGCAGGTCTCTGCCAACAGGATGACCTTACAGCAAGGGGAGAAGCCAACCTGGCTCACTGCTTTGCCATTGGAGCCTCTTATAGCCCCAGAGGAGCTGTCACTGCCTGGCCCTCCGCATCACAGCTTTTGAGTCCAGTTGTCTGTGTTCAGGTCTGGGTTATACATTCTCCAGCCACATGACTCTGTTGCATGATACCCTGTGCCTCAGTTTCCTCATTTATAAATTGGGGATAACAGCATGGACCTCCTACAGCGGGTATTAGGACTGAGGTAATTGCTTAGAATACTAAGTCATTGTTAGTTGCTCTTATTTTTTAATTTTAGCTTTTACTGGTACATGTGTGCAGGACGTAAGGACTACACTCATTGTGGGGCATTAGTAAATGCACATAACACATCTTAATTCTTTTTTGTCACCTTTCCTTTCCTCCTCTGCCCCCTTTCCCTCTATCTTTGGATTCTGTCCCCTTTTGCAAAAGATCTGCCTATTTCCTGTTATCTATGTTTTATTTGCTCTTTATATTTTCAGTTTCTCATAGAAGAGAAACCATGTGATATTTAATCTTGTGTGTCTTATTTATTTCATTTAGCTTTATGGTCTCAAGGTGCATCCATTCTCCTACAAATGACTCAGGTTTATCCTTCTTTATGGCATAGTAGTACTCCACTGTGTTCAAATGCCACATTTTCTTTATTCATTCATCAGTTGGTGGACATATAGGCCACTTCCAAGATTTAGCTATTATTACTATTATTGCTATAAACGGGAAGCACACAACATTCCTGTATCCAAAAGGGGATTGTCAGGGACGCCCTTCAGAAATGTAGGAGGCCTTTGGCATTAGAAGGAAGAAACACAGGTAGTCATCCATCCCAACCCTCTTTTCTTTTTCTTTGTTTTTATCAATGTATTACTTCCTTCATTTTCCAAACATCAGGTTTTCTTGGGGCTTTGCTTCAATCCCAGTCTGATGCTCACATATTTCTTCCCCCCTTTCTTTGATACCCCAAAGCACAGGATATAAGTTAAATAAATGGTAAACGGATCAGTCATATGAATAGTGACTTAATAGCTTTACTTTTTTTTGCATTTTCAACAAGAGGTTTTCACTGACTATAATATGTCAAGTAAACAAAAGCCAAGGCTTAATCTGGGTGATCTCCCCAACCCCCCAAACTGAAATCATGTTTCACAAGACATACCATCGTGTCAACATCACCACCTCCATCTTCATCGGGGAGCTGTTCAAGGTTGTATAGTTATT
The DNA here is from genome assembly GCF_000247695.1 of Heterocephalus glaber. The sequence goes on from NW_004624766.1 coordinate 16,328,643, forward strand.
TACACTTTAGAACTCACATTCCCTTATTACTGGGATTAATCTCAACAGATTCATGAATTAGTGTTTCTATTTTCAATGTGATGTTTTTGCTTCTTCTGTAAATCCTAGGCAGATCTATAAGGATGATATCTGAACAAAGAAAGCCACCTATAGATGATAGCACCGGTGTGTGAGATTCAGATGAAGAAGGTGGTCCAGTTACCAATCGAGTCATGCACACCTCTGTCATCTGTTACTTCCCAATCCCTCACGTCTCAGTCCATAAAGGTGCAGCTCAGGCGATCCGCTCAGATTCCACTGTCTTGGTCTGGACTGCACCTTCCCCTTCCTTAAATACTCTCAGCTTTTCTAATTCTCTTCTCCTCATCTGGTTTCTGACCCCACCCTGAAAGCCTTTCCTGAAAGTTGCTGGAGGAAGATTCACCTGCAGATCAAAATATTCAAAACTTAGAGGCCAGGCAGGACAGGTTAGTGAGCCAGGCAGGGAGTCCATGCTGCCGCAAGGGGAGTAATAAGTGCAATGCACACTCAGCTTTGGACAAAGAGTGATGAACGAGAGGCAGGTTTAGAAACGAGTCACTGACTATTCAGTTCCACCTGAACCGTGATGATTAAAGTGGCATTTCAATGTTAACAGATATTCTCATTTCATCAGAATCCGAAAATCTGAATGCTTATATACAGATTTCAACTCTAATATTTGGGATGCTTTCAAAGCCTTTTAAAAAATAAAATACTGGTAGATATGGTAAAACAGCCTTACGACCAGATTGTTCCAGCTTTCTATCCTGATGATGACTGATAGGGGCAAGATAAACAGAGCATCCCCCTGTTAATATCGACTGTCCCTCGTAGCACAGCTGTGAGTTATCCCTACAAAGATAAAGCCTCTGCTTTCTGTTAACTAAGATCTCTCTGCTCTACTGAGAGCAAGGGGGAAAACCAGGGAAGAGGCTAAAACCTGTGGCCCAGTCTTGCTCTCGACGTGGCCACCAAATTGGCTGGTGTGCCTAGGACAACCTCTGTTACCCATGTGTTCTCACTCGGTGTAGTTATGGGTAGTGACCTCTTACAACTCAAAAGGGTGCCGGGGGTAGCTCAGCAGTAGAGCATGCGTTCTTGGCATGGGCAGGGGCCTGGGTTCAGTACCCAGAACAACAATAACAACAGAAGAACCAAGGTCTGCTCGTGGGGAGAATCAGTTATGTGGTCACAGTTGCACTGGATAACGCAACTGTCATGTGTAACGTCACGGAGGGGTCTGGAGGAACTCGCGGTACAACTCCCCTTCCTTGGGTTCTTTCCCTCACCCTGGCAAGGAATGCAAGCAGGGACAAGGGTGACTCAAAACCAAAGATCCCCCAAGTGGAAAACAGAGGTCTGTGAAGAACGATGGAGTCAGAAAATGAAAGTAGAGTGAAAGAGGGGTTTATGCATAAGATACCGAAGGTGGAGGAGAAGCTGCCACATGGCAGGGAGAGCACGATCGGGCTTCTCAACGTGGATCTTTGCTCTGCCCATTCTTCCAGGCCTTTTAAGATAGTCAGGGTCTTAGCCTTTGTTGTTGGGTGAGCTGTTGCTAGGGTGAGCTGTTGCTAAGGTGGGCTAAGGCCCATGGGGCTTTTAGGGGGTTCCAGTGTATACAAGCGGGCCTCTAGGAGTAACCTTTCTACACCTGCAAAGGTGTCACAAGGGGCACTTTCTTCCAGTAACCAGGTGTCACTTCTCTAGCCATCTGCCACATCAGTCTTGCCCTGTCAGCTACTTTGTTGTTCCGCCTGTCTCCACAATAGCTATTACAGAGCAGCATCACAGGAATGGAGAGGGACGAGGGGACACCTGCTAGGTGCTCATGAAGTAACCTGACCAGACTAGGGCCAAGTTAGCCAATCCGACACTCAACTATTTCCAAATCTCAGGCTGCCTTAAAGATTTATATCATGCTTCAGAGACCTATTTTTAAAATACTGGAATGAAAGCTAAGAGAAATAAGATCTAATGAAGTAGCAGAGACCAAATTTTAACTAGGATCTTCTGAGGTCGAGTACATTCCCAGCTACATCCCTGTTTGGAACGGAAGACTGAGCATTGCCCTCTATGTCACAAGCCCCACAGTAAGGTTACAATTTTGTGACACATCAGCTAAGAGAAATAGAAAACTTAGAAAAGGACTAATAGTTAAGGCGGAATGACTAACTGGCGAAGAAGTACCAGAGAACAGCTCATGATTCTATCTAATTAAGTGCTAAGATATTTAGCAAGGATGAAATTTAGCTCGGAAGACCCACAGTGTGGGCTGGTATTTGCACATCGGCTGGGCCAGGGAGGACTCAGGCGGTGAGCAGCAGGTGGAGAACACTACAAGAAAGCGTGTGGGGGGGAATAAAGGTATTTGAAGATATTTTTGTGGAGCCCATCCAAGATATATTTTGACCCAATCCAAGGGTTTATATTGAGAGATGCAGTGAAATCTGGTGAATAAATTACGTTCGACTAGATTAGTAGAATTTTTTAATGTTTAATTTTGTCTCACCCATATATATACATAACTTTACATAAATTCATCAATGTGGGAATACATATGCTTCAGAATGTAGTCATTTTTCTTTTTCTACCTTTCCATCTCCCTCTCTTCCTCCATCCACCCATCTTAATGTGCTTACTTACATTAACAAGCTGGTACATTGCTGTCTATATAATTTCTTCCCATTTGAATATTTAATAGATTTCATGGGAAGATAAATCATAATTTATCACGTCTCAAAGCATTAATATTGTCCCTGGTATTTTGCCACCAAGAGCACTGTGGCAACAAACACGAACATGCACTGGATGTCACAGTGCCTTGTACAGGACAGACATCTAGAGAGGGCCTAGGGCTGAAAGGGCTGACACCTCACAGTCCTAAATCAGAGCATGAAGTAATGCTTTTCTTAACATCCCCTACAGAAACAGGTATCCTGGCTCCTTTCCTTGTTTACTAATCAGTGGGTTTTAAAGCTAACTTCTTATTTTAATTTGTATTTCTAAGCCTGGCAGAGAAAACATTTCCCCCACTTTGAATTATTATGAGCCAGACAAGGTGGAGGAGGAAAGGACTACCTAGAATCTCACCTTCTGTCATTCTCACATCACTTCTAAGCACCGAAGCCTCACCGTGTAGGGCTGCTGCTTGCATTCGTTTTCCAAGTTTTGCATTGGTTTCTTTCAGCTTCCACCTGAAACCCACAGCGAGGGCATTCTAGGAAATATAGTTGTTGCTGAGTGAGGCTGACACAGAACAGATATGAGAAAGCACTCTGTCAAATATTATAAATGTTCACAAAATAGGGATATAAAGTATGTTCCTATAGACATCAGTAAAATACAGTTCACTAAGTGTAGAAAGGGGTCTGGGTCTTTGCTTATTTTCACTTATTATGCTACTTAAAATTATAGGTGAAAATATGTTGTCATTTATTACATTGCAATTTTATTGATTTTTCATTGTCTGATAGTTTGCTTTTATATTAAATGCTGTAGAGTTTGGTTCACAAAATATGTGATGTTCTATCTTATTTAACAATACACCTGTGGCTGGGGATTTAGCTCAGTGGTTCTGGCGCCTGCCTCTCAAGCGCAAGGTCCCGAGTTCGATCCCCGGTCCCCGTCCCCCCAAAAATACACCTGAATCTTTATATAACACATCACTTTAACATTTTAGTACTCCTGTGAAATTCCACATTGACTGATTTAACTTTGCTCATTCTGCTTATTTTTTTATTTCAACATATCTGGCATCACTTTCCCCAGCACTGTATCATTTTGCCTTAAGTAATTTTATTCCTAAGAAATACATATACTTATTTAATCCAACTCTTGTGTTTCTTCTTTCATTGGAAAAGTGAGTATACTTATAGTTAGAACATTGACTGATATATTTGATCTTACTCATCTTGCTTTGTACCGTCTCTCATTCGCCATTGCTGAATATCCATTTATTTTCTATTTGAATAATTTACTGTTCTTTCCCATTAACTAAATATTCCTTTTACTTTCTTTGTTCCCATAAGAAGATAACTTAAAGCAAGCTATCTTCTCATTAAGATACCTGCTACTAAAAAAGATACCTGCTGCTCTTGGCCTTCTACTTGATTTCTTCCCAGTAAAAGAAGATTTTCAGACAATTTCTTTTGTTTCCAATCCACTGGATAGATTTGTGTGATACTTTCCACCGTTCACTCCCAACTACCTATGTGTGTTGAGAGAAGTGACAACTAATACAAATTTCCTTTGTAGCATTTGCCTTTTTTTCAGCATCCTTCTTAGATCTTATATTAAGTATCTCTAGGAAGAATATTAGATTTTTAATTAGCTGGATAAACAAATAAAAATAATGATGAGCTGAGTCACAAAGAAGAGTGAGTGGCTCCTCCTGAGTTCTAAAGAGAGTCTAGAGACAGATGTGATGACAGAGAGCTAGGAAATATCACTGCTGGATGCCCGTAATCAAATATTTATGAGAGGCAAGATTCTCGGTGACCATGTTTTAGACATCGTAGAATGTTTTTTTCAAACTGATTAGATAGTGAAATTGGTTGCCTTGAATCAATGGCAAAAGAAAAGGATGAGCTCTCAGAGGCAATGGGGATTAGAAAACCTGATTTGGGTACTGAAAGATACAGATAATCATCGGACTTAACCCACAAATATTTCTGAAAGGGAGCAAATTCAAATTCTTCTTCTATTATGAAAAATGTAATACAATTTTTATCTAATGTTCAATCACTGATTTACAATGACACATCACAAACTTAGAAGTCAGTGCTTATGTAACCGTTTGCTATCTATTCTTAAAGTAATGACAAAGATGTAATGTTTCTTCTGGTAAAAAGCTTGCAAAGACTACAAATATGTATCCTGGCTGAATTCAACACATGGACTTCAGTATATATTTGGGAAATACAGTGAAAGAAAATATGTAGCTTTCTCCTATTACTTATAAAAATTATAACAAGGAAGAAGTTAACCAATATCAGGTGTGATTTGTTGAATATTTTTTAAAATAACAAAATGTGATCAACTTTTCAATGATACTATGTAGATTCCTTAGATTGTCTTTAATGGATTTTAGTCTATGATCAACACATTAATTATTGTTACATCCATGGTCACCAATATTTGTTTCACTAAGTAAATCAAGTTATTCTTCCAAAATATTTTCATCCTGTAACTTTTGTTTTAGCTAAGTCTCTTTCTCTCCATCTTATCACAAAGTTTAGTATTAGACTTCACAACAGTTCAGTCAAAGCTTCTCTTATAGATTTGGATCAGTGGGCTATTTCTTTAGCATGCCTACTACTTTCCTTTAGAGAGTATAAAGGAATGAAGCTGTTCAAACCAGCCATGAGGATTGAATTTCTAAAGCCACTGGACATATAATTCTGTCTAGCAGACCAGACTTGTGAAATATAAGGAGGTAGAACGGATTTTAGGGAGCATCTAGCCTTCTTACAGATGAGATGTCCTGGCCCCGCAAGACAGCTAGATAGCTCCCATGCACAAGGGTTTGGGTGAAAGCTGACACCCTCCAGTGACAGTGAACCTTTAAGGGCTTGCAGTGATAGCAGACAGCCTGCTGCCGCCGCATGTGTGCCACAGGGTGGCTACCACTGCTACACCTTCTAGTCAATGCCTTCCTTCTGCACCTCAATGCTAGATTAAGAATTGACCTTCCATGACCAAATTGTTTTCTTTTTCAATTACAAATCTGTAATCTTTATTGATGATCACATACGATAATGTTATTTACTATCATTATTTTAAAATCTTTTTAAAATTTTTCTATTTTTTTGTATTTGTTTTGCTAGAATAAGTTACATCTATGTGATAGTTATGATTTCACATAACTGACCATCCAAACAAGCACTCCTTGAAAGTTTTGAAGCTATTAATAATTACACTGAAAAAAAGGCCAGCTGAACCTTATGCTACTCTATGAATGAATGGAGAATAAGATTAAAATACCAGCAAGGAAAGAGAACACAATGATCATTTCCCCATACTGACTCGATCTGCACTTAACTATATTTTGAATTTATCATTATAGATACATGCAAATACTTTTATGGGAAAATTCATCCATAGCCTTTTGTGGTCTGCATTCATCAATAAACAATGTATCAGAAACATTTTTTCCCATGAAGTAAATGTTCATGCACATTAAACTCTTAAGTGCATTCTTAGTGTTCTATTGTTACTCTTTGGCCTGGCTAGTTATGTTCCATTAGGTAGCACAGGGTGTATCAGGCAACGAAGCTCCTTCTGAGGTCAAGCATATGTTATCTCTGGAAAGAAAATCGATAAGCACTAAAATCACCTTCCTTTCTGTTCCTAGACAGAGGGCAAACAGCCCATGGGACACAAGACAAATCAGGTCAGAAGAGACCAAGCTACTGGGGAAAATTGGTCACACACACCTAGCATCACCACACCCAGCAGAGCCGAGCCCTAACTTTGGTCAAAAACATGGCAGTTCATCTAAATATATTAGTTGTTGATGGGGCCAGAGTATCACTGTGAAAACTTAGGAAGATGAAAAGCACATAACAAAATAACCCATTACTATTGATTTCTTAGATTTTCAAAACAACATAGAAAGAAGGGACTTTAGGCAATTTTTGAACTGGAAAAAATAAAATCATGAAGTAATAAAAACCTGCAGATGAACATGCAAATCTCAAAAGGCAGTTAGTATACTCAATGTATATTTGAACTTCTTACTATTAGTATTTTCGCAAGTAATAAACAGAAATTGAGAATTATGGAAAACTTCTTACTGAGCAAATATCTATTTGATCAGCTTTTTTAGGCAGTTTGACAAATAGAAAAATTGAGCCAATACAAAGTCTATCTTAAAGGACTTCTGAACTGTAAAAAAAGGATGTGCTTATTTTCGAAAGCTCACTTACGTAATGCATGATAGAAACAGTAAAAATCCCATGAAGTAGCGTGTATGAATAGTATGATGTGGGAGAAATAGGAAGTTAAACTCACATCTTACTGGCATTGCAGGGGATGGAGGGTAAAGTAAGTTTTTTCTAAAACATGACATTTCTCTAGTGTCTTGAAGGATAAGTAGGGATTGAAAACCTGAGTTGGAGATTTAGGACAATCATTCCAGGTAGGAGAAATAGTAGTAGTTAAAGCAGAGAGATGCGATTGTAGAGCTAAGAAATTTGTAAAAGGTACAGTTAGATACAGTATTGGAAAGTGCTGAGAGTAGAAAGGAGGGAGCTTATTGTAGAATGGTAGAATAATTATTATGGACTTGATTAGTGCTTTGTGTTTTGAATTAAGTAGAATTAAATGTTAACGGTTTTATTAAGGTATAACTGACATACAAAGGATGACACGTCTTTAATGCTTCATCAGTTTGAACCCGTGCATATGCCTTTCATAGTATCACCGCAATCAAGGTGACGGATATATCCAATAGGTGTGTGGGGGATGGAGTGGGAAACAACAGATTGAACAACATGGACCTCATTCTGTGGGCAGCCCCAAGAAGGGATGATGCACGCTTTGAGCAGCAGCACAGGACAGGAATTTTTGCTTAATCCATGATCATCTTTGATCTCCATATTTTCCTCCTCTTGAAATATCCTCTCGAGCAAATCATCCTGCATTCCCGTCTCTTCCAAACACTGTCTGGTACAACCTCATGCACTCAAACACAGCAGAGGTTATCAATTTTCCTCCATTTCTTTGTCTTCATCACACATGTCCATCAGGAGTGCCACTGCTCAATGCTAGCTGAGTGCACAGCTTGAATATCAGGAGCGCTAACCTGCTCACTTCTGTTGTTGCACTGGACGTGTATCTGGAGACTTTAGGGTTTCAGGGGAGTCACTGAACCCCCCTTTTATGACACCATATGCTTTTGGGAGAGCTGGTTTCTGTCTTTCACAAAATATGGAAAGTAGAACTAAGAAATTATTCCATATAATAAATATAAATATATATGAATGCACATAAATATATTAAATATTTTAATATGTTGCCCTTATTTTTGCTTAAGGGTGGTAGCAACTGGTCAGGTCACTAAATAAGCATTTTTCTGAAGCAGTTTTACATTTTTCAAGTTTGTTTATTTATTTATATATAAGCATTTTTTTGTTTTGTTTTGATTTGTTTTTGGTTTTTTGGCACCAGGTATCAAACTTGGGACCTTGTACTTGCAAGGCAGGCGCCAGAATCACTGAGCTAAATCCCTGCCCCTGGCATTTATTAAGCTTGTATACCTGAAACCACACTGGTTTCTGAAGAAACAGGAACTCTACCCTAACTCTGCTCTTGGGGAGACCACAGTCTTCCTCTAACAATGTTCCCTGAAGGAACATCTCTTCCTTTATTCTTTGTTTTTTGCAAATAAACTCTTTACCAATGTGATTTTATAACTTTATTTCACCCATTAATATGCTAAGTCACTGGCTTCCATGAGGAGAGTAACTGCAAGGAGACTTTCTACCTTCATTTCCGTTATCATTTAGGCGACAGGAGACAGAGTTGACATCTTGTGTTAATGGAGGCAGTGACCTTAGACCCAAAGGGGTAGCACCAGGCCTCCCTCCATTCCTTTGAAACTGTAAACAATACAGGAAATCTCAAATCTCACATTCCACGATGAGATGAGGCAAGGAAATAAAAAGCCTCCCACTGACAAAAAGAACAGAATTCCTTACCTTGCTGGAAGGCGTAAGGTAGCAGGCAGCTGATAAATTAATTACTTAGGGAGGACCAGAGACAGGTGGTAAGTTGTAGGAGGGTGAGTACAGCAGAAACCCAAGAAAAAACTCTGGGTCCAAGATGACAAAAGAAAGAACAATTGGACTTAGAGTGAGGTACACCTGTGAGCTTTGGGGTGGGAGCAGTTTGAAGACGATATTTATATGTGTATGTACTGTATATGTTATAAAATAAAATATAAATAACTGCAACATGTATTATTTGTAGAAAACATGAAAATGACAGAAAAAGGAGGAAGATATTAAGAAAATCAGCCCTAATCCCAACTTGCAAAAGTAATTGCTCTGGATAGTTTCGCAAGTTTCTTTACAGTCATTTTTTTTGTCATTTTGCAAAACATAGTCATGACCATACTGTAGATTACATTGGTCATGACTCTTCACTGAATGTTATACAAAATAAACATTTTGTCATCATTAAAATTTCAAGAAAGACTTTTGAAACTGAAAATAGTATCGAATCCATCCCAGCACAGTTAGTTTAACTTTCTGTTGTATTTGGATCCCAAAGTCTCCCCAAAAGCTCATCATGCAGAAGGCCTGGTTGCAGATGGGTTCCCAAGAAGTTGGATGATGAGCCTTCTGACTTTCTTTTGGGCTAATCCATTGACCAGTTCATAGCTGATTGGGCTACTGGAAGGTGGGTGAAGTTGGAAGAAGTAGGTCATGGAGGATTTGCCTTTGAAGGGTGGACCTTGTCCTCGGCCCCTTCCTGTCTGTCTGCTTCATTTCTCTTTCTTTCTGCTCCTTGGCTGCCCTGAGGTGAGCATCTTCCATTCCCTGTGCTATTTAGTCCTGACCTGTCTGCTTTGGAGTCAGGTGACCATGGACTGAAACCTCAGAAACCATGAGCCAAAGTAAGTCTTTCTGCCTTACATTGTGTGTATATGTCAGGCGTTTCATCCTAGCAACACAGAGATGACTAAGTCACCTTCCTAAAAAGGCAACTTAATATCTATTCCTAACCCTACTATAATGGAGATGTTGGTCTATAAAATATTTAATTTCATTAATATTTACTTTAAATATTTACTTTCATTAGATCAGTAGGAGATTTTTTTACAGAAAGAACTTTGCTCAACCCCTTCTTTCTGCTTTCCTCATTTCTAAGACATGCACATTCTTTTTACAGAGAGAGAGAGGAGAGAGAGAGAGAGATCTTTTCCTTCTTTTTGCACTGTCTTCCCTATAAAGCAGATGGTGCTTAAAACTTTCTCAACCCCTCACAAAGCTGTTCCTCTAGCAACCTTCCCTAAAAGACTGACTTTAAAAGAAGCAAAGATGTTCTTTGGATCCCCTGCTACTCAATCTGGCAGTCCAACCCAAAGTGTTCCTAATTTAACAGAAAGTAATAAACTTTATGACAAGAGAGTTTAATCATAGATGCAGTAATGTGATTAGGGTACAGGGGTGTGAGAAATAATTCTGAACTTGCTTTTCAGAAAATTTAATTTCTAATGAGGTTCAAAAATATCAATTAATTTCTAGTTCTAGCAGATACATCCTTACCACCTGCTGGGTTGCCACTAGGGAGTGGGATGGGGAAAAAGAGGCATCAGTAGGAGAGGTTCTAGGAAGCTGAGATGTTATCTATGCCAGAACAATGGCATAAGCAGAAGCCTTTAATGCTTTCAGCTGAGCCTCCTGATCATTAATTGAATTAACGACATATCATAAATATTTCTCATTCTAATACCGGTAGCTTGAAAAGGTTTTAAACAGATGTAGTACCTACCTAATCAAATTCCAGGGACAAGTCTTCCTGCTATGGGTGAGTCCTAAGTATACCACAGGATTTAATTTTCATTTGTGAAGACTGGGTTGTATTAGAGCCTAATGAGTTAGGTTGCATCATCAAGAACAGTGAGGTGTGCAATAATTTTAACTACAAATGAAGAAAATTAATGCAATCTCAGGCAAATTGTTTGTTGCTCCTGGTATCAGTGTGCTTATCTCTCCAGAATCTGGATAATGCATCTCTGCGGGGCTGTGCTAACTTGTGGCTTGGAGATAAACTCACACTGAGTGCATTGTCTGTAACTGCGTATTTCTTCAGAGCCTGTATGCTGAGCTCAGATTGAATGCTCAGTGCTGTGGTGCAGTACAAAGGCAGCACATGGTCTGCTATCTTCTACCAGACGCAGCACTCAAAAACCACGGAAATGGAATAAATGTAGTGTAAGCTTGCAGTTCGTCGTGCATCTATACATAACTAGAACATCTGCTTCCTCGAAGCTACATCCCACTTCCTCCCTCTGCATCGGACCACATATGAGACCAAAGACCACCCATTAGTAGCCCAATCCATTTGAGCCTTGGGGCATTCTGAGATTTTAGCTTTCATTTTCTATTGCTTTTATTTGGGTCTTTCCTCTCGTGCTGACTTGATCTCATACATCTTCAAACTTAGAAAGCAACAGACTGTGTGCTGTGTGTCCGTTTGGTAGTAGCTGTGTGTTCCAGGAAGATTCTAGAGGTTTGACAATGGAAGAAGGACAAACAGCTTGTACTGAAATGTGCTGAGCTGGCTTTTGGTCCTATGTGGGCACGGGGATGTGGACGCCCCCGGGGTTTTTCACGTTTTTGGATACCAGGTGCCTTCTCTTTCAGATAAGGTATTCATTTATGTGATCATGAGAATTCTGTATCGCTCTGAGCTTCAGGGTTTTCAAATAATATTAGAAAAATACTATTCTACCTACATTATAGGGATGCGGAGGACTGAATTGAGCACCATGGATAGTGTTTTTCCAGTACCTGTTAGTGGGTACTGCATGGCTCAGCATTACTATTTTAATGACTGGAGATCTGAATCGCTGGGGCAGAAGACACCGCAAACGCAATGCGTGGATCCTCGCACGCGTGTCTAGGAAGACACAGACTGGGTGGGCTGCCGCGTTCTTCCCTTCTCGGGAGGAAAGGTTGAGACCCCTCCCCGCATCTGCAGCCCCTTCCCGGAGCCAAGGTCGGCGTGGCCTTTCCGGGAGAGCGCGGGTTTCCGCAGACCAACTTTTAGCAGAGGAGCGAGCGCCGGCATGGATGAGGCCAGGCCAGCCGCAGGGGCGTGGGTGTGGGCGGGAACGCGCGTCCCTGGCTGCAGCACCGGCACCGGTGCGCGCGGGTCGGTCCCAGAGCCACTGAGCCAAGCCGCCGGACCGCCCCCGCGTTGCCATGACGACGGCGCGGGCCGCCTCTCGGGAGCCGAGTGGGCTCAGAGCGCTCGGGGCCCGGCTCCCTGGAGCCCCGCAGCCTCGGGTCCGCCGCTCCTCCGCACCCTCCTTCCCGGACAGCCGCGGGGACCATGGTGCAGCACTCGGGCTCCATCCAGTCCTTCAAGCAGCAGAAAGGTCAGTGGGGTGTGACCGGGCTGCTCCCTCGGGGCTGGAGATGCCCGGAGGATGCGGAGAAGTTGAGGGCATTTGAGCCACCAGCCTGGGCTCTGTGCCCCAGTTGGATCCGGCTTTCTGAGCCTCCGCGGGCTGGGGAGAAGCGAACTCTCCCTGCTGGACCCAATTCCCCTCTCTGGGCACTTGGCCTGTGAACGCTCTCAGTGGGGTTTGCGCAGCCGGCAGAGGCGGGCTGGGGGTCCCCTAGTGTGAGGCCGGCGTCCCCAGGCTTAGGGGGGTCCCTGGCACGCGTCCCTGAGTCCTAAAGCAGATGGGTTCGTGGGGGATTCCAGAAGTTGGCCTGTCTCAGTAGAGTTATAACTTCCTAGGAGAACTTTATTTGGGGTCCCATTCCCATATTTGAGTATGGGCTTAGGGTTTTGTGGTCGTTCCCCCTCTCCCCTGGAGGCTTTGCTTTGTCAGAATTTTTGCTTCTCCTTCAAGTGAGTGGTCAGATGCAGGTCCGTGGGCAGATCAAGAATTCTTCCAAGTTCGTCAGACTCTCTGGTCCTTGCTCTTCACGCTGTTTCGGATTTTTATAAAGTACGTTTATTCTGAGATACATGCAGTGCTCTGGAGTTTGAGTGTGGGAAAAGGGGTTACTGAGCAACATAATTGCCATTTACTGAATCAACAATAGTAATTATGCAGTGGTTGACCAAGTAGTAACCGTGATATATGAAGTCTGGAATAGTAGGTTTGTTTATTCAAAGTAGGTATTTATTTAAATATTCCTGCTCCCCGTTCTACATTTTATTTACCTCTTCAACAGATGGTTCCATAGAGATCTTTGACTTTGCTTTTAAACAAAAACTTGATGAAAGCATCTCAGGTGCTTTAGCAGGAGTCCTTTCAAAAGGTGGAGTATTGGACTGAAAGTTCTTCCAATTCTGTAATTCTAGACTGTAAGTGCAAGTGCTCTACGACCTGTCAAATAAGTGTTGGGATTGGGAGTGATGTCAGAATCTATTGGACTAAGCAAAAATTTCAGCTAGGATGCAAGCCTTCGTCAAGGCAAATGTTCCAAAGGAAAATGGAATCACGTGAAGAAGTTTTGTTCTCTCAATCCTTATTTTAAACATACAGACTTTAACAAAGAATATAAAGATTATAGGAATTTTGCAAGAGCCTGAGACAATTAATATCCTCTTCCTTTGCTGCATGACTATGAATGAATCATTTCTGGATCTGCAGCCCTCACATGTCCCACAACAACTTATCAAAGTGTGGTGTGTTTAAGGAGCAAATAATTGCTAACTTTAGTGTCAATTGCCATTACTCAAAGCGGGGAAGTGAGTGGTTCAAAATATGCAAGTTCTGGCACGTCATATTGTTTCTTCTATGATGCAGGATGAGCCATTTGTTTTTAAAGCTTCTTTTAGATTTTGGCACAAAAGGCGACTCTACCCAAAGGATAACATGGACAGGCAGAGGGGTGGGCAGCAGGATTAGTTCATGGCTAACTGGCTCAGGTTAATTGCTTCTTGCTCTTGCAGGGGCATCACAACAAGTCAGAACAAATTAAGGATTAGCCACTTAAAATTTTCAAATAAGAAGAAGCAGAAAGCTACTCTGGGTGCTTTCTGCCCCAGAGACCTTTGAGGCATGCTTTTCTCCATAACGCTCCAAATTAAAGTTGAGAAAACTCTATGCTCACTCTAAACTCCTAGATTTTAGACTTCTCTTTCTAGCTGGCTAAATAAATTTCAGGAGATGATTTGACCTCTTCGGGCTTTGCTTCATATTTCATATGAAGACCTTGGAGCCTGACCCTAGAGTCTGCCCCCTGTCTCCTGTTGTCATATGTGAGGGGACAGGTGACAATAAGAAGAGAGAGATGAATTTTTCCTCAGGCGGGGAGAGAGGAAAACTCACTTTTCATTCCTGTTTAGCTCAGTAATCCAGTAAAGGAATTCTGTTTTGTTTTAATCAAGTGAGTTTCATGTCTTAAAAAAATAAAAACAGATTTAAACTTTATAATACCCAGAAAAATTACTGAGATATTCTTAAAACATGTTCATTATAGTTCTTTTAATTCTATCACTTCCTTTTGCCTTTGGCTTACTCAGTTTTATTACTTTAGGATTCATCTTAAGAAAACAGTGGGGTTCAGTCTAAGGATGGCTCTTTAAAACGGTCTTCAGTGACAATGACAAACTCTATGCAGTTCATACCCCTGCCCTTGGGGAAGCATGATTAAGTGCTTAATCATTTAAGATCATTTAAAATTTCAGTACAAGGGTGAAAAATAAGAACCAAGAGAGGCTATGTAAAGGTGCAAATCTCCAATGATGAATGTCATTCTATTGTATACCTAAAATGTACCAATGGTTAGAATGAATAATCGATAACGCAAAATAGGAAGAAAAGGTCCAAAGGGGTCGGGGTAGTGGGAGGGGCAGGGGAAAGGAAAGAAGGGAAAGGAAAAATGCTGGGAAAAATGGAAATAAAGTCTTTGTAAATAGGGAAGGGTGGAGGGGGTAAAGGGAGGGCTAGGAATGGGGAAAAAATAAGAACCAAGATGCATTATGTAAAGGTACAATTCCCAATGAGAAATGTAATTGTGTTTTATACCTAAAATGTACCAATAAAAGAATTTAATTAAGAAAATTTTCAGTACAAAGTATTAGAGATCATTTGCTGGAGAATCACTCTGCAGTGACCAAATTATGCCCATCTGCCTGGGATGGTGCTCTGTGGTCTTCAGAACTCTCCAGAATATTTTCCCTCCAGAACCTGGCACAACAGAGTTCTTCCACAGAGAAGGTGGCCCAGTAGGAAGCCCAGAGGTCTGCTGTCTTCATAAGCAATATAGACCACTCTGCATCTTTTTTGGAAAACGTTGCCATTTTGTTTCTTGACAGCGCAGGTTGTGTTTGTCAGAAGGCATGCGCGTATCTTCGTGAATTTGATTTCCACTTAAAGTTTTAGGCTGTGCTGTAGAAAGTTGGAATAAGTTAGGAAAAACAAAGTGCAGATTATAAGCCATCGTGGGAAGTGAGGGGAAGGTGCTCACTTCTGTTGTCCCAAGGGTGATATGCCAGATATTTTGGTTACAGATGCCTGGGAGTGCATTTGCTGTTGCCTTGGCACATCCCGGAGGAGCACATCAGCTGGCAAATTAGTAGTGCTTTCCACAGAAAGTCCAGCCTGGCTTCCTGTGTTTTGCTCAATTTATGAAGGACTTGTGTGGTTATATAAGGGTGGCTGAGAAAAGGCCAGTGATATTTCTGGCTTCTAGGGGCTGCTTATTTACCAGGACAGCTACCAAATCTTCCAGGGAAACCATGGGTCACATCAAACATAGCTGGTCCCAAATGTCTTGGTTTCATGGAATTAGCAGAACCTGTGAAGTATACATCACTATCCTGAAAGACCCTTTGGTCAAACATCTGAAGAGTGTTTAAAAATTCTTCAGAACCAATCACTTCCTACTCAAATGAGTGGTTTAACAATAATGACTTTTATGCTTCTGTGAGATTGAGCACTGTAAAGCACATTCCTTTTTTCTCCTGTGAATAAGTTATCTGCTATGGCAGGGACTCACCTGCAAACCTCAGACCGGTTCCCAGTTCTGTCCCCACTCGATATTGCATGGTACCCAGAGGCAATGTCCTGCGAAAATACCTAGTCTCGGAATCTTTGCTGCTTGCTCTTTAAGTCTGCTCCTCTCTTCCTCACTGACATCTTTGACACCCCTAACCTTCCTATACCCTTACCTCAGAGAAGCCAGAAAAATATCTGCAGCCATTTGTACAGTGAAAGAAATTCAGGCATGCATGGGTGCTCTCCCTTGTATTTTCATGGTCTGCTCTTTTATTTATGACTGAAGGAATTACCTCTTGTTAAAATAATTATGAGTTATATGAGCAAGGAGACATGGGCAGATGTTTTAGAGCCAGAGCTTGCACTTGTCTTCGACTGGGGCTAAACATACAGCTGGGTCAGCCGGAAGAATTGAGTGTTTAATGTCGTATGGAGTCTTCAGGTCTTCTCTACTCTTCCAACTTCACCATCTCTTTCGTTCTTCACAGGAAATTTCCAAGCTACTTCCAACTCTAGTTTCCCACTGACCATCTCCTAGGAAATGTAAGCCAAACTACGAAAATAGAATAGAGGAATTTTAATCCAGAAATGTTTTTAAAAATTGGACTTGAGCTATTTCTTTAAAACTCCTATGTATCTCAAATACCTCTATGAAGTTAAAGTTAATACTTCATTAGGAACACTGATATTTAAAATAATAGTTTTGAATTAATAATAATATATTTTATCAGATATGTGTGTATGCTCTAATTAACAATAAAGACAAGGAGTGAAGCTTAAAATAAGTTCCACCCCAAGTAATCAAAACTTGAAAATGTGATTATTTTGAAAGGGCCTGAAGTTCAGGTACTGAAAGAGCTCATTCCTTGAACGTGCTGCGTAGAATGCTGACGTTTGCACTTGAAGCTGGGATCTAGCATCGTGTTCTGCACATGGTTGCAACAACAAAAAAAGAATTGGGCATTGATGATTTTATAAATTAACAAAAGAAATTCAACCCTTTAAAAATCAAAGAAAAGCCCAACATTCTGTTCATTACTTTAGTATTTTATAAATGCTCATGTTTCTAAAATATTTATATAAAGTTATGGCTTAGTGTAATAAAATTGTATCTTGGTTCAAGAGTACTAACTCAGGGTCTCTTCCTGAATCCTGTTTCCAGCACTGACTTGGAGCATTTGCCTTTTCTGAGCCTTGGGCTCCTCGTGAGACAGTCATGCTCAGCTCTCAGGGGTGCAGTGAGTGAAACAATGCAAAAGCAACAGCAGCAACTACCCTTGTGTGGATACTGCCACGCACTGCCCCAAAAGCTGAAATGTGCACTGCGTTATTTTCCATTTCCCACAGTTTCGATAACTGTATTGTTTTCCCTCTGTTCAATTTAAGGGACTTGAAGTTTTGATAAATTACTGCATTGTCTTGATGCTGAACTCCCCATTTCTAACTACATTCCATAAGGAAGCTGAGTTGTTTTGGGTTCTTTCGAGGGTGTGAAATATAAGAAGCTGCATAATGTCTCACTTTGGTCTGATATCACACAGTCTCTGTAGCTCCTTGCTCTGACCTCTTCTCCTAACAAATGATATTCATTCGAGGTCAAGGCCGAAATCTATCACTTCCAACCTTGACCCTGGCAATTCACCACCTCTTCTGTGGCCTCATTCACCTTGAATTTCAAAGGAAAACATGTGTCTATGTTCCTTTGGGGATCTGCAGTTCCTCAGAAGTTACAGAAGCGTGAAATTGTATGCTAAACCTGGCCATGCCTTGCTACATCCATCCTGCTGTCCCTTCAGTTACTGCCGTCCCTCCTAAATTTCAGTGCAAGTAGCAGTTATTTTAAATTCTGACTGATCTGGACTCAACAGCCATGTAGGAAGCAGGCATCTGCTGTAGGATTCGGAGCTTCTTATCCTCACTGTAGCTAAGATACACTTGGCCCACAGAGGAGAGCAGGGCTTCTGGGTGGGTAAAATTGGGTGGACATAAAAACAAAACACTGCTGGCAATATTTTTCAAATACACTCCATTACTTGTGGTATGGGTTTTCACTATGGTGCTAGAAAGTGACTAGGCATACCAAAGTGTATCTCTTAAAATATAACTCTTAAAATTGTCTATTTTCAATATGTAGCATTGGAACACTATTAACAATCATTTTTATCTAAGGAGGTGGTTATTTTGAAATATTTGCACAAGATCTGTTTATAAACGAATACTTCATCACTCCCTCTTATTGTTAGCAAGTAATTTAAGCTGCTTTTGCTCATTTCCTAGGTCGATGAGACCTAAGCTTCCTAATGTGCAAGATCTGAAGACTCCTCTGGCATTCTTCCTAAATGTAAAATTTTCAGTCTCTCCAGAGCCATTGAATCTAAATTCCCAGTAAGGAGACTTGGAATCTATACTGTTCACAAAAAGCACCATACGTCATTCTTACAGCTGAGCTCCTTTGAGGAATGATTTGGTAAAATAACAATGTAACTGTAATCACTGAGTGAGTTAATGCATTTAACTGAGGAGACTACAGCCAACTGATGCTGTTTGTTGTTAGTAGAGACCTTATAAAAGTTAGATGTTCACAACTGTATATATGCATTTGATATATAAAGAATAAAACTCTAAAATATTCTAATGTTAACAAAAATGCATCAATCTATTCCTTTTAATTGTTTCCTTACGTACCTAAATGACAACTTCTGTCTTGTTTCTTTTATTCCACATTCCTTAAAATTCCAGACTAGGCACTTCAGTGAAATAGGTCTTAGACTTTGTCTCCAGTTGTTTGGTCATGGCCTTTATAAACCCTCCAAGTGCTGTCCATAAATTTGCTTTAGTGTAGATTTTGCAGTTCCTTTTTTCCCTATATAATATTTGCAAAAGAAGGGGCTCTACTCATAACAGAATATCTCAGAATGACATTAAAAGTAATAAATGTGGTAAAACTTTACAGTTCTCCTTGATGTATGAATGAGGAAAACAAATATGTGTTTTTACATAAATTAAGTATCATAATGTAAAGGCACTGTGACAAAGAAAGGTAATGAGTGGAGTAAGATTCAGGGATATGGTGTCATACCCAGTTGTGTTTAAGTCTTAAGACTGTTACATAATCTGTGATCATGGGCAAGCTAATTTTGGTTGAATTAAATTTCTTTACAAAATCAGAATAAGTGCAATTACTATGTTCTCGCTCTTCACTAGAAATGCTTGAAAGTAACTTGTTTATAGTAACCCATTTAATATTGATTGAGTGAAATTTCTATTACTTCATTTCACCCATGGGAAACTGAGGGACAGAGAAGTGAAGTAAGAATTCAGAATCACATGACTAAGAGTGGGGAAACCAAGTTACCAATATGGCAGGTAGATATATCATGAGGATTAGCAATTCCATATGGACAGCACCTCCTCCGGGGATTGCTATGAAGTAGGCTAGTATGCAGTGTCTGCTCTGGTTTCAACATTTGTGTCCCCTCCAAAATTCACATCAAAACTTAAACCCCCAATGCATCAGTATTAAGAGATTCCAAACATTAGGAAGTGAGTAGTTCATGAGGCTCTGCCCTCTTGGCTAGGATAAATGTCTTCTAAAAAGATCAAAGAAAGGTAGCCATGACCATTTTGTCTGTTCTGTCCCTTCTGCCACTGAGGAGAGAGAATTTGGTCCTGCAGAGGGGGAAGTGCTCAAGGCGCCATCTTGGAAACAAAATCCGGATCCCTCAGACACTGGATCAGGGGCACCTTGGTCCTGGTCCTCCCAACATGCAGAACAATGGGAAGTAAATTTTTGTTATTATAAACTCACTAGGCTGTGGGGTTTTGCTACAGCAGCACAATGCACTGATACAATTTGGAGCCTTATGTTTTTATAAAATACCAGTAGTTCCCATGCTCACTCCAGATAAAAGATATTAAAGATTATTCATTGCTTAGAGCAAAATTTTTGCTACTTTGCTGTAAAATATCCACCATTTCTGTGGTTGCACCATTTACCAATACATTTCCCTTTTTGTTTTTCCCTAATTTGATTGAGACATAACTGGTAAGTTAGAATTATGTATCTGTATATATATTTAATGTACACAGTATATTTCAGTAAATATATACATTTTGAAATGATTATCACAATGAGGTAATTAAAGTATGTATCATCCCACACAGTTATTTGGGGGTGTGAGTTGTTTTTTTTTTTTTTGACCAGGGATCGAACTCAGGTCCTTCCACTTGCGAGGCAGGAGGCAGAGGCACTGAGCTAAATCCCTGGCCGAGTGTGAGAATTTGTAAGGTTTCAAGTGTACAATCCAGTATTGCTCCAGCACAGGGGAAGCTGAAACAAGAGGATCACCATGAGTTCAAAGCCAATCTGAGCTGTCTAGTGAGTTCAGGCCAGGCTGCATTACAGAGACCCTGACTGAAAACAGCAATCAAAAAATAAGTATCGTGAATGTATTAATTCTCCTCACCGTGCTGTGATGTACCAATATCTCCAGATGTTCCCACCCCCACCTTTGGCAATACCTCTATGTTCTTGACTTAGATAAGTTTGACTTCTTTTAGGTTTAACATAAAATGGAGATCATTATAGAGATTTATCTTTCTTTACCAGACTTATTTCACATAACTCATCATCTGCTTGATCAATCTGTATTATCCAAACAGCAGTTCCCTTTTGTAAGATGGAATAATATTCTAGTCCACGAGTCTCTATATGTATGTATGAATATATATATATTTTTTAATTTATCCATTTTTTATCCATTCACACCTACTCATTAGGACACAGGTTGACTCTGTATCTTGGCTACTGTGAAACATAAAGCAATGACCAGGTATAAACTTTTCCCTTTTCAGCATCTTCGCCTAAACATGTTTTATCTTGCTGCAATAGTCATTTTAACAGGTCTGAGATGGTGTCTCATTGTGCTTTCCATTTCCATTTCCCTAATGATTGTTGATGTTGAGCATTTCCCTTTTATGTAACTGTGGCATTTATATGTTTTTTGAGACTCTATTCTCAAAAGGATCTATTTAAATCTTTGTATAGTTTTAAAACCAGTTTGCATTTGTTGCTGTTGAATTGCTTGATATCCTTACATATGTTGGATATTAATTGCCTGTTGTGGGTATGCTTGGAAAATAATTTTGTCCATTCCATAGATTGTCTCTTCAATTTGTTATCACCTCCTTTGCTACTCAGAAAATGTTTAGTTGATTTAGTGCCATTTATTTATTTTTACTTCTGTTGCCTGGATTTTGGTGTTAATGCTTCTTTTAATGTTTGGTAGAATTTACCAATGCAGTCCTCAAGTCCTGGGCTATTTATGGATGGGAGCTTTCGATTACTAATTCAATCTTTTCACTCACTACTGTTCTGTTCAAATTTTCTGCATTTTCATATTTCATTTTCTATAAGTTATATATTTCTAGGAATTTAGCACTTCTAGGTTTTTTAATTTGTTGGCATATAACCGTTAAGTTCTTTTAATATCCTTTGTATTTGCTTCCTTTCTAATTTCTGAATTGTATGACTGTCCTTTTCCATATTCTAGTCCACTGTCTGTTGTTTTATCTTTTCAGGTAACCATCTCCCTGCTATTGTTGTTCTACTATCTACTTCATTTATTTCTACTCTTATCTAAATGATTTTCTTCCTTCTGCTAACTTTGGGCTTAGTTTTTGTTCTTTTTCTAGATCATTGAAGAGTAAATTTAGGTTTAATTCAGATCATTCTTATTTCATTTTATAGTGGCTTATTAATTGAAAACTTTCCTCTTAGAACTTCTTTTCTTGCATCCCATAAGTTTTGGTGTGATGTATTTCCATTTTTGTTTATTTTGAGTTTTTTTAAATTTCTATTTTGATTTCTTCTTTGATTTACTAGGTATTGAGGGGCAGGTTGTCTTATTTCTACGTATTTCAGAATTTTCCAATCTTCTTCCTGTAACTGATTTCTAAGTTTTTACCATTGAGACCAGAAAAGATATCAGGCATGGTTTTAGTTTTCTTGAACTTGCTAAAATTTGTGTTGTGACGTCACACATTACAATTTGAATGTATCAGTGACAGTTTCTTTAATCTAAAGATATATATATATATAATTTAATCTAAAGCTATATAAAGAAATGTAATTTCTTTATATTTTAATCTCTTTGGGATTTGTATGTCTTCATAGCTCAGGGTGTTTATTTCCCTCTCCAGGCTTGAAGTTTTCTGTCATTATTTCTTTAAGTGTTATTTCCCTTCCTATTTCTTTGTTCTTTCTGTCACTCTCAGCTAAGTACATGAGTTTTTGATGATGTTCTATAAGTCCTATAGGATTTCTTCTCTAGTTTTCATTGTGTTGTTTTTCCACTGACTGGATAAATTCATTTGAGCTATCTTTGAGCTTGCTGATTCTTTTTTCTATATGAAGGTGCTCTTGAGGCTCTCTATGAAATTTTAAAATTCAGTCATTGCATTCTTTAGCTCTAGAACTTGCTCAGTTTTTCTGTGGTTTCTCTTGGTTGAACTATTTTGTTTGTGTATGGTTTTCTTGTTTAGTTATCTGTATTCTCTCTTATGAGTTTAAGACAATAATTTTTCATTTTATCTCCCAAATTATTTATTTTTTAAGCTTTAGTTTATTACCACTGTGTGTGGTTTGTATTTATGTTCCTTGCATAGACTTAGTACATGCATATAACACATCTTCATTCCTTTTTTCATTCCCTTTCCCTCTCCCCACCCCCTTATTACTTGGTTCCTTTCCTTTTTTTTTCTTTATGTACTTATTTGCAGTACATAATGTTTACATGGAGGTCTACATTTCTCCAAGATCAGTGGCTGTTTTTTTTGTTTTGTTTTGTTTTGTTTTGGTATCCAGGATCGAACTCGGGACCTTATGCTTGTGAGGCAGGCAGCAGCACCACTGAGCTAAATCCCCGGCCCAGTGACTGATTTTTATCCTCCTTTGTTTATATCATGTCTCCTTGATTATTGATTATCCCTGTGTCCTGGAGCTGGTGCCTGCCACCTACACCTTACAGAAGTGCTTTGTTTTGGCTCATGGCTGTGTCCCTGGTCTGCTGGCTCCATGGAAGAAACAGCACGGCAGGAGGGACCTTCAGAGGAAAATTTCTCAGGTCTTGGTAACCAGGAAGCAGAGAAAGAAGGGAGGAGCCAGGGAGGGAGCTGCACCTCCTGGGACGGCTGCCTCCAACCCGCCCTCAGCCTGGCCCCACTCCTAACAGCAAGTCTGTGACAGCGCTCCCATGATCCAGCGACTTGCTGGAAGCCCCTCCTCGGAGTGCCTGAAAGCGTGGGGGTCACTGCTAATCTAAACCACAGCAGTGTGTAAGCATTTGGCTACATAGGCACCTCTTCTAGTCTTTACAGCTACATTGGCAAGGAAAGTCTTACCACTCAGCCCATCCAAAGGATCTGGACGCCATCTAGCGGATTTCACTGGCTGAAGGTTTTGCTACTAGAACCCTCTGAAAGGCTCTCCTGGTCCTGAGGCTAAGGGAGCTCCTGGTGCAGTGATGGATCTGGAGCCCAGGCTGCAAGGGACGGACTCATGGTACCGGTCTGGAACCTGGTTCCATGTGCTCAGTCTAGAGCTGATCACAGTGGATCTGCCTGGAGCCTTAGCCTAAAGAGCTGGCCTGGCACCCCCAGGCACAAGCCTGGTGCCGGGGTACACTTTGAGTGTGAGGGCTCACTTCTCTCTCCTATTCCTACCCTAGGCTCAATGCCTCCTTATACACACTGACCTATGCAGGCTTGGAGGTGCTAACAAGGAGAAACCTTTCTACAATCATGCTCGATTCTCTTCTCTTGTTTCACTCAGGTGCTGTAGTCTTTCATGGAGATTTCCTGCCTCTTGTGAAAATATTTTGCACATGCACGATTGTTTGAAGTGATGCTTCTGTAAGGGGGCGAGCCCTGGAAACCCCCGTTCTACCATATTGCGAATGTTACCCTCAGAGTCACAGAACACAGTGGCAAATGGTGGTTTCGACAGTGGCTGCATTCTAGATACACCACAAAGCCTTCTGCTCTGCAGATGCAGCCTCAGCGATCTTGCTTTGTCTGGACTACTGAAGGAGTTTTCAGATGATTCTCCCAAAGATGGGTCCCTGATGGCAGAAATTCAACTTTGTTTTGTTTTTAAGCAAATGAAGTTCAATGCACTAAAATTAGCTTAACTATTGAGAAGATGTATCGAGTTGTTTGAAGATGACTTGTTACAGAGCACACTAACATGACAAGGCAGTTATCAATCTACCTCCCCCTTTCCGGTACTCACTGTGACCTGAAAATGTCCTGCTATAGTTCAAGACGGTTAATTCTAAAATAAGATCAGTAATTCAAGTTTTATACACTTTCCTTATAGCTCAGTTTTTAGAATTCTTAGCTGATTGATTTGAATAATGACATATCACTAAATGTCAAAATAATTAGGGTTTAAACTTAAACAACAAAATTATCTCTGAATTTTCATATTTTTCCTAAGTAGTGGATGGAATTTATGATCATTTATGACTTTTTAGCATATGTAAACACTTTAGAAAGCAATATCATGAATAGTAAGGACAGTATTAACTAAAAAAATTTTATTCTGATGGTATTAAAATTACATCTCTGGCTTCCAAATATCTTATGCCTCATAGCATAAAACAGATTTATGTTAATCATGGGTAGTACGCAAAATATTGTAGGCAAAACAGTGAGGTCAAATCTCCTTAATGAGGACAATACATTCTTTTTAATATAGTATCTTTTTATGTTACCTCCTTTGGGCCACTTACATTTTTAATGATGCTTCTCTATTCCTCACCCAACTTCAATGAGTTGATGCAAGCACCACATTGAACAGCTTGTGATGAGTCACCACTCTTACCAGATGTGATGTAATCACCCCCTTAGATACCCTCAAGCCCAGTTAGATGACAGTGCTTCAGAGAGGAAATCATGGAGAGCAGTTACTTCATTTTATATAATCCATACTAGTTCCTGTTTTGTAAAATTTATAATGTAATGGTAAAACTGAACAACGACTATATACACAGCTATTTTTGTGAATATTATCAACACTACTTAAGACAGAATTCTTAAAACCTTCCTCATCTAACTGAGACCTGCTTGGGAAATGAATATCAGATTGCACTTCACAATTACGTGATTTAATGTTAGAAGGTAAACAAGGGGTCAGAAAACCCAGATGTTTCTTTGCTTCAGACTAAGTCATGAAGGAAAAAAAAATCTTGTGTGGTGAATCATGAAAAAGAAAGCTTCCTTTGAAACTACTGCATACCCCTTCCTTCAACTAAAATAAATCCTTGCTGTGAGTTTTACTTTGCAAATAGAAAGATTCATGTATTTCAGTTTTGTTTCTGCCAAGTATATTTTGTCATATTTAAATCCATTTTTCAACTTCTCAGTAAGTGAAAAGCTATTATCAAGTGTTTACTGAATACTTTTTAAAAACTTCAGCACCTGTTTTAACGTCATGGGGAATTTATAAGGGAACGTGCCATGTACCAGCTTGATAGGCGCTAACTTATGTAATTACCTCGAATGCCCATGAAAATAGTACTATTATCTCTGTTTGATGAGTGAGGAAACTAAAGCTCAGAGCAGGTAGATTTCTCTTCCCTAAGTCCCACCTTGAAGGAATAAAAGATTTCTAGAGCCAATTGGATGATGAATACTTGCACCAAAGACTTCAGGATATGATATGGTGGAACATGCAAAGTGGGGTTTTATGAGTTCTTCCAAAATTTAGTACCTTACAAACTACAGTCTCAATATGGCCAAAGAACTGTTGAGAAGGTTTTTTAGGCTATATCTTGCTTTTCACAGGTTCTTTGCAACCTGTAGAATTAACTTGCCATCTCAGAAAGAATCCCATAGCATCCTGTGCTGATCTAAATCATCTTCCTCAGCAGTACTCGAACCTCATTAGTTATGTGTAATCCCCCTTCCAAATCTGACCTTGACATTTTTACATTGTTCCCTTGCTCATGCATACCGAGTGTTAAGATTTCATGTACTGAGATAAGAAAATGACAAGGGACAAGGAATGTTGTAGCCACTTAACCTAAGCCCCACGCTTTTTTGTGTCTGCAAATATTTACTGAATATCAACCATGCACCAGGTACTGTGCCAAACACTGAAAACACAATGATTAAAAACACTGATGTTTGCTGTGGCAACTCTGCTAAAATTTGTATTTTTTTCATCAGTCCTTATGCTGGTTCAATATTGGGCTAACTCCCGGCCAACCTCTTTTCTTCAAGATACAACTGTCTGTCATCATTTGGACACTAGCTTTAGTCAGAAAAGTGCCCTTGTGGTCAAGGAATCACTTAAAATTTTGAAAGCAAGCAGAATGGCTTAGTGAACAGCTACCATCGGCCTTGTCCTTAAACTCCTGGGAGCTCAGCCAGAGCTGAAATCTAAAATGTGCTGCCCACATTAGTGTTTTGGAAGTATTATTAATAATGTTTGACATTATCTAATACTTATAAAGAGGTACTGTGAGACAGTTAGGTGCATGTAACATAATCTAAAAACAAGCAATTTCATCTGTAAAATCATGGCTACTTTATATAGTTTCCATGAATATAAATTACACTGACATGTATGAAGCAATTTAGGACAATTTCTAGACTACCAAAATGCCTGCCATAGAATTGGCAGTCAGTAAATGTTTAACTCTATTGAGTTTAGTGTTTCTTGATTATCAAAAGTATTGACCCAATTATAATGAATAGTAAGGACAGGTTCAGTTTGAAGCTATGAAGCAGAGATAGAAATATTTGTGTTCTAGTGGATCAGACCCTTCTTTTCTCTGATGCAAGACTTCAGAGTACAACTTCACAAGGTGACCTCAGGAAACAGCTCATGTGGAAATGGACTCTGTCACAGAACCTGGACTTTCTCTTTGCTTTTTCCCACAGTTAGCATTACCCAGGTTTACTTCTTCCCTAATTCTGTGCTTTGTGCACAGGGCTTGCTCTTTTTGTCCTTTTGGGAAATGGAGACATATTATTACATTTCCAAGATGACGTATGGGGCAAAGACGATAAAGACAAAATAAAATAACAGTAGGAAAGAAAACAACAACAAAAAAGTCTGTCATTGCATATTTTGGTGTAGTTAAAAATACAGTCTACTAATCCAGGTATGCTTGTTTCATGTTTTGGAACTCCAGGAATTATCTTTATTAAAACCAGTGCATTGTACATCTTATCTATGTCATAAGTTCTGCCAAGAGCAAAAAAAAAAAAACTGGATGTGGGGATAGAAGACTATGTTCAGCAGCCCTGTGGGTTCACCCAACTCATGTGCTTTGCAAAATTGAAGAAAGGGGGAGAGAAATTTCCCACGTTCATTGAGATCCAGCTCACGTCATCCTTAATCCCAAGTCTTTTTTCCCATTGTTTTTAACATACTGCTTATTTTTCTATAACATGCTCTCTCTTCCTCCCCCTTCTTTTTCTGTTCCTGATCCTCAACCAATAAAACTAAAGTTATCACTTAATTTTAAATTTATCACTTAACTATATTAATATTATCACTTCAATATATTCTGCCTTATTTTATACAGATAGGTATGTTTTAAACAAATAACCAAGCATAATTTATAACTGTATAATAGGTTAAATAAGCAGTCATTTTCAAAGGTATACTATAACTGAGTGTTGGGTACACAGAACCTCTAGTACTGTGGGAAGCATATAACCTTCCTTCCTGCATCTCCGAGCCAATTTACTGTCCACTCTCAGGTTCTAGCTTGAGAATCTTACCAAATATTGATAGAACTCTTTACCATGCTGTAGATCCCAAAATTCATGTGCTCTTGACTGAGTTAGGCTGAATGTACAAATAGGACAAGTTCACACTAGTCCTTAGGAGGGTCATGACAGGTGTGTAAAGTGAAACAAAACCTTTAACCTAACTTTCAATCATTGTATATTTGTGGCTGAGCCCTCCCAAGTTCTTTTTTTTTTTTCTTTAGACAGAATCTCGCCATATAGTGCAGGATGCCCTTGAACTCACTATGTAGCCCAGGCTGGCCTCAAACTCACAGCAATCCTCCTGCCTCAGCCTCCTGAGTGTTGGGATTACAGGTGTGCATCACCATGCTCAACTTCTCCCAAGTTCTTGAAGACCTGGGTTTGGATTGAACCCTGAAATATAATAAAAGACACTCATTTATTTATATTGTATTGATATATTCATTTAAGAAATTTTGCAAGGTATACTGAGAAAAATAACAAATGATCCTTTTTCCTCCACAGTAGTGCATTCATTCCTGTGGTGGCAAAGAGGTAGTGGTGAGGTGGGGGGTGGGTAAGGAAGCTGACCAGATTTCAGGGCCTGCAGGGAGCAGTGGGAGCCTCACCTGAGGTGAGATTCCTTCTCTAGGGAGGATCGCGGTTGCTGTTGGGAAATTATTGAGCTATTTTTCTTTTATTTCAAAATTTATGAACAGAGACCTGTGATTGTTAAGATAAACACAGACGTCTACACAAGCTGGGAGAGGCAGTCAAACTATTGGATGCTTATATTAAAGAAGAATAGTATTTATTTGATTGATATAAAACATTATTAATTGCTGGCAACTCAGATGAGGGAATTTATCTTGATTCATACAATCTTTAACCTACATGTCATCATTCTAGTACCACACTTACAAAATTACTTTAGCATCGCTTAGAGTTTGATCTTTTGAAGCCAGCTTTAAAATTTCATTTAAATATAAAATCCCAGTTTGTTTATTCCTCCTGGTATCTACTTACTAAAATTAAAATAAAAAGTGGAAAATGGCTTTTTAAAAAGAACCAAACTACTATATACTTGAACCCACTCCCCAAGATGGTTGTAAACTGCATACTGCAAACATATGCTAATAAAAAAAATAGAAGAAAACAAAAAACAAAGTAAAAACAGCCAATCACTTCCATATGTAGATTGTGGTTTTAATTTAGTTTATTATAATTTAGACTTAATTTCTGCCTGATATAAGGAAAAATTTTTCTGCTTCAGAGTATTTTTCTTCAACTTAGGGAAGTTACTGTTTCCGATTCCTTCTTTCTTACCTCTTTGTTCAACTATCACAATTCCTTCCTTACTTTTATAGCTATATAAGCCATCCACACCAATGATATCATCCTCTCTTTTGTCTACTGTCACATCTGCTGTCTTCTTGTTCTATATTCTGGTACTGTGGCTTAAGATGGACTTCTATATCAAGGACTCGGTGTTTCCATGGGCAGAGTCTGTTATTTCTTAAAAACAATTTAAATGTCTAAGGACACTTTACTGGTGACTTTAAAATTACTTCTTTGTCTTGCCAGTTCTGAATTGATTTTAATCTATTGTTACTCAATATGTTGAATATACAATTTTTATTAAGAGGAAATTGCTATTTGTTGTTCAGTTGTAGTATATTGAATTAATAGTTTACCCTTCTAAAACCTCTGAGGCACAGTATTTTCTTCTACATTAAAAAAGAAAAATGTTTTTATCAGTCCTGTAACTTAATTTGCAGTTTTCTTGGTGAGCAAGGATTTTCCCTTAAGGTATACCAGGCCAGACTCAATCAAGATGTGCTGTCATCCTAGGTTCTGTCTCCCTAGGCAAAGTGGGAGGTATGATTGATACTCCTTGATTTGAAAAAGGAAAGAGGGTTAGAGAGGGCAGGGGAAGGGAAGATTAGGACCCCTTTGCTCCTGCGCATTAGCAGCTGCAAAGTAGAGACCCAGGATAAGTGTGTCTGTCCATTTCCATTTTGAGCAGGAAAACAGTTACAGCTGGGATTTGTAGAAGTCAATCCTACCAGGTTAACTTGATCCCGAAGGACAGGGAAAGAAGAATGGATTAGATAACAACATACCACTTGACTAAAATATTAGCAAGAAAGAAATTCGTTAGTAAAGGGTTCTAGAAACATAGCTGGTTGAAGCAGCTGTGAGAAACAATCAGATAAATAATAAATAAACAAATGTACCCAAAGACCTGCTCCTTCCTGAGGTCACACCAAGATCCTGTCAGTTAGCTGGGGAAGAACCCAGCAAACTGTCACCACCCGAGACCTGACTGCAGGGTGGGGACCCCAAGGCCCGGCCTGGCGGCCCCTGTCGCCCGACTGTCTTGATTTGGTCCCTCGTTTTAGGGAGATAATTCACCAGCAGATTCCTAAAAGAGAGTGGGAGAATTCATTTTTGCAGAATTTATATATCATAAAATGTCTTTTACTTCTGTCTGCAAAAGCTTGATTGTGTTTCTGGATAAAGTACATGTTCTGATGTGGAAATTATTTCATCTCAAAATTCAGTGTTCTTCTTTTGCTGACTTCTTACAGAAAAATTTGCTTCAACAGCGTAGCATCATTCTGGATCCTACTTTCTTTTGTACATTTTCATTTTGCTTTCTTTTCTTTCTATGTTTCTCGTCATGTACTTAATCTTCCACAACACCAACACTTCTGTTAGTATCTTCCCATTAACTTTGCATTCTGAAATTTCATAATACTGAACCCTGCCAGGTGTGGTGGCACACGCCTGTAATCCCATCGCTGGGGAGGCTGAGGCAGGAGGATCACTGTGAGTTCAAGGCCAGCCTGAACTGCATAGTGAGACCCTGTCTCAAAAAAAAACAACAACAAAAAGTAAGAGTGAATCTTGGATCCTCTCACTATTTGTGATACTGGCCACTTAGGAGCAATTTCTTTTAGTCTGTAAGGGGATACCCTTTAATTCCAGGAAGTTGTATTATTTCTTTAACAATTTCATAATTTTTAATTTTATTTTTTTTCTCAAGCTACTATAAAATTTGAAAATAATAGTATATTTCTGTTTTATTTCCTCTAATGTTCTACCCATTTGTCTTTTGGTTTTTCTTTTTGTTAAACTCATCTATACCAAATTAAATAAATACATATGTGTTCACATGTTGTGTACATGTGTGCTATATTGTATATTATTGTTACAAGATACCAAATTTGCAAATTTCTCCCAATCTGTGGTTTATCTTTTCATCTCCTTATTAGAATATTTATGAAAAAAATTTTAATTTTGATTAATAGAATTAAGCACTTTTTGTTTTATAGATTATTTTATTGATCATACTTTTGGTATCACCATCATAAAATTTCCTTGCATGATTTTTTAGAATTTTATGATTTTATGTAGATATTACATTTTTTTCTGTCATCTAATATTTAGAAATTAGCTAGTATTCAAATTGCATGAGGCCAGAAGTGTTTTGGATTTGCTATTTTTTTCTGATTATGGAGCATCTGCAACTGTAATAAGATATCTTGGAGATGAGACCTGATATAGACATGAAATTCATTTGTGTGTCTTATGCACCTTACACATGTAGCCTAAACATAAATTTAAACAGGGACTCAAAAGGTCTTGATTTGGGAGCATTTTGGATTTCAGTTTCCTATTTGGGATGCTCAACTCATGCCGTAGATATCGTCAAGCTTTGTTCTAGAAGGCAGTTAAATCACTCGGAAACAGATTGAAGCTTTATGTTTGGTGAAGTGGGGTCAGGGCAGTGGCAGGCTGCAGATTTCGCACTGTGGGGAGCCCTTTTGGAGCCTAATGAACCTCAGTGCTTTCTATTCCTGCTAATGGAAACAGGCTGCGTTCCGTTCCCTTGGGTGGGCAAACGCTGTGCGCCGCAATTTCTGTTTCTTCAAAGTGGTTCTGCTCTTTCTTCGGCTCAGGATTCTTTTTACACAGGTGCCCTGATGAGCTGTATCCTGACAGCTCCAGGTCCCTGCAGCCCCGCAGCGCTAGGCCCCTGTGCAGCTGTCTCTGCCCTGTGCTCCAGATACCTCTTGCTCTGGTCCAGGGCCGCAGCCAGCCCTGCCTGGTTCACCGCGCGCTGGGTGCAGCCCCAAACTCTGATGCCAGGAAACCAGCAGGGGCATCTGGATTGCCGCCCTTCTTCATCTCTCAGGGATCACCATCCCCTTTTCCTAATCTCTAGTATTTTATAAACCATTATTTCATGTGGGAAAGCATACGCCCCTCCTTTCTGCAATTGGTCCAAGTGAAATTGTACCACTAATGTATGTGCATATATATAAATTTATACATGTGTGATTATGTACTATAACGTGTAGATTACATAAATCAATATATTGTATCAATTTATGCAGTACATAATGTCCATAACACAATGAATAGACACATAATTTAAGTTCTGATATCTGCATATTATCATCCGTTTACTCTTCCTAGATTTATGTTCTCAAATTGTGGATACAAAATCTTTTTTATCTTTTTAATCTCTTTGACGATTTTAGTTGGCTTTCTTTTTCTTTTTAAAAGAATTTTTCTTTCCTCCTCCTTGTACCCTCCTCTTTCTCTACTTAGGGCATTGCTTTTGATCCTTCTGGCCCTTTTTAACTCTGTGTGGTTTTCCTTCTCTCTTATTTTGCAGCCATTCTTAAATATCCAGAAACACCTGAGTAAACCAGCACTCTTTAGAAAGGACGCTTGAATGCTCATGGCCAGAGTCTGGAGCTGGATGTGCTTCGTTGTAGGCCCTTCGGACAGCATGTTAGATTCTCTTATTTCCCCAGCTAGGAAGGTGGTCAGTGTAATAAACTCGCAGATCTGCTAGGCCTCCAAGGGGAGAATCATGCAGCAGGCTGGAGCCATCATTTTTATTAGGAGGAGTCTCTTTTCAGTCGGTCTATTTCATCATTACACCTCACAGAATCCCCTGTGGCACAGGAAAGTCTTGAGGGATCACATTCCTTGTGGACAGAGTATCTACCCACTTGGAGATCAGGTGTCACCTCGGTTTCTACAGTGAATAGTACTTTGGGCATATCTCCTCTGCATGTTCTTGTGTGGAGCTTTCTCTTATTTCTTCAGTTTCCTTTTTTTCTGCCTCCCAAAAGTTCATTCAAAGGTCTCAACAAACTACTCATGTTTTCTATGACTTCGTAGATTAATATCTGTCTGTATTCTTTCATTTTCATTTTTGTGGAATATTGGGAGTAGGTGGGCAAGCAATAAATACAGTATGTTAACTTGTTATATATGGTTGCTACAAGCCAGGAAAGGCTACTTTACTTGAACTTCAGAGCCATTTATCTGAGTATAGTCAGCGTTCACACCCTGGAAAATGACTAGCTCTTATTGCAGATGAGAATAAATCAGGTTCTCAAAGAGTACTGGTTATTATTATACCTTTTATTAGATATTTTGCAAAAGAGAAAGGGACCAAGGGATGCAGGAAGAAGGGAGTGAGGGGGGAGGAAGGATACGTAAACAGAATGGGGCTGTATTATGTACATGGACCAACTCCCAACAAGGAATATAATCATTATGTACTGCAAACATGTACCAATATAAATGGAAGAAATATCAGAGAAAAAACAATGCAGTACTTGCTAAGACTTCCAGTATCTTGGAGAGAAGTGTATGGATGCTCTCATGAGAGTTGTGTATTTGCAGTCATCTGGGGAATATTAAATTTATTTTCATTTCAAATACATGATGACATTTTATTGTTCTAGGCTTTGTCGTAAATAGTAGCTAGAGAAAAAAGTGCATTTCAGAGAGCCCACAGAAATGTGTTCTAACTGCCTTCTGGGATGTAGTTGAAGGTGTCACTGTAATGATTAGTGAGGCAGTTGTTTATGCTGCCCCTTCTGAGCGCCAGGGAAAGAGAGTAGATGGCATTTGCAATAATTATTCTTACTGTGAAGAAGCCAAGGGTTGGTAATTAGACTTCTAGTGCCGGCTGCCAACTTTACTTTTTGCTCTGATGATTTAAAAGCTCATAGGTCTGAAATATTGTTCCAACTACTTTCAGCATGTCTCAGGTGGGACAGTGAAAACCCCTTGACAATGTCAGGGAATTTTCGTCTTTTGTGTGTTGACAATCCAGTTTCATCTTGCAAAAAACACCTGTTTCTAAAAAGGATTCTTTACTCCAAAATAAGTGGTATGTTGGCTCTGCCAGTGAGTGGTGGACTGTACTCTAAATTTTTCTCAAATGGCTTTTTGGGTTTTTTCTCCTTCCTATGTACCTATCAGAATATAGCTTCACAGTCGCCAATGAACTGGGCTTCATTGGTGTCTGATGCACGTTTTCAGGAGTTCGTGGAGGGCCATTACCCTTTCCACTTACCATCTCCTCCTTTGGTTTTAATATAAGGATGGCAACTGAATGGGCTTTAGGTGGCATCATTTCTCATGATACCCATGGAAGACATTCCTCACTGACCACAAGAATAACACTCGGTGATTCAGGTCACAGATCGATAAGAGTTCACATGATAATGTGCAGAAAGCTGCAATCAATCAGTCAAAGTAATTTTACCCTTTTTACTTTGAAACAAAATAGTGGTAACAAACACCATGTACCTACTTTATGCCACATAGTCTGCTTCAAGTTTTGTGTATATTCTCTTATTCTCACAATATCTGAACAAAGGAGAACACCTGTTTTCATTGTTCAGCCGGTGAAGCTGAAACTCTGAGTATATGTAATGTGACTGAATTCTGGTTGTTCATTATGGATTTCGATATCACTATAGCTGACCTTGAAATCCCTCTTGTTCCATTAAGCAAAGCAATTCATCTTAAAAGAATGACTGGTTGTAAACAAAGCCTGCAGATTTTTAAGCAGATGGCCTGGTAGCAATTATGAAATCATACTGGTGAGGGCTAACCCCAACTACAGTAATTTTGCTACTGATTTACAACACAGGAACAAATGTGTTCTCTTATGTGCCTCAGATTGTGAGTCCATCACCTAAACTAGTTTGACCCGTAGGGGAAGAAAATACCTTCCTATTACAGTATAGCACTGCACTGCTTTAAAAATAACCATTAAGCAAACATCAATTGGTGATTTTTTATATTTTGTTAGTTATTATAGTTCCTGTTTAACTTGCTTAATATTACGTGTGAGTCTCTCCCAGGACAGAAACTGTCCTAAGCACCCTCTTTATAATTTTATCCACAGCATCAATCGTGGCTCTCTTCACCTTACTAGATGTTTCATAAGTATTTCTTAAATAACTAACTGTAAATCATCCAGAATCTTTTCTCATTTGGTACAATGAAAATATACACAAGCCGATCAAGAACAAACTGTATTCCTGGATATTTGTCCTTTAATGGGTAACAATTTAATAAGTGCATTTATCCAGGGAATGGAAAAGCTTGCCTTGTTGGCATAGTTAGAAAGGTCTTTGTTTCTATTGAATTTACACTTGTGAATATCTTAGACATATTTTTGTGGTCTTCTTCATGCAGAAGCGAAATCCTTAACCCTATGATTAAATAACTCCCCCTAAATCAGTCTGGTGGTTCACACCAGCACAGCGAGCACTCTCCCTGGTCATCCTTCTGTAAACCTTAACTGGTGAAGCTGAGGTAGAGTCTGTCCCAGCCGGGTGCTCAGTAGCGGCTACGCCAGGCTCCGAGGCTTGAACAGCAGAGCCAGGTTTCTCCTGGTCCCGGAGAAAGTCTAGGATGGGAGTCTAGGACGGTGTTGAAGGGATGATTCTCCCTGGGGTCCCCTCCCTGACTAGCAGGCACCCTTCTGTCTTTGTCTTCCCAGCGCCTTCTCTCTGGGCACCCTTGGGTGTCGCTTCTTCTCAGAAGACACCAGTCCTGTTGGATGAAGTCTCACCCTGTATGACTGCATTCAACCTTCATTACCCAGTTCCATTGCGTGTTTCGCTTTGGTATGTGAAATTTGGGGAGAGGGGATTCAATCTGGCACCAGCTCTGTGCTCTATGAAGCCATGTCGTTTTTGTAGTGCTGATGCTTAAATCCAGGTGTTCATGTTGAGCTACATCTGCAGCCCTTTTTAAAAAAATTTTTGTTTTGAGGCTGGGCTCAAACTGTGATCCTCCTTCCTCAGCCTCCCTCCTTGAGATCCTCCTGGGAGTACAGGCACATGCATGTGGTACATGAAACCACGATCAGGTCTGTCCCAGGATGAAGGGGCATCGACCTGCAATACTACTCAAAGGAACAGGAGCACTGGCAGAACCAGTCATAAACGTTGCTCTATAAACACTTTAACCACATCCACTTAGAATTTTGACACCATAGCAGACACAGTTGCCTTTTGCTCCAGGACCTGGGTCCCCAATCCAATATGCTGAGAGTGTAAAAATCTTAACATCATTCTGTGTTCCACAAAGAAAGGGTGGGTTAGCCAGTGAGCCCCATCACTGCTTTTTTATGGTCCCCATCTGTTCTGAGAATCATGCAGTATCGGGGAGCTCAGCCCTAGCCTTTGGGTGTCACCAGCTCAGTAAATGAGCTGTGTATCCCTGGCCAATAATTTCAGGAATTTCTGCAGTTATCCTAAAACACCATTATCGTCTATCCTAAGAGGCCCATTTCTGATTATTGTCTGCACCCTGTAACCTACGTCTGAGAGACACCATAGTCTTTGTACTGATTCTCTCTGCATGGTTGATGTCTGAGTGCTACAGTATTATATTCCCCTTGTAGGCACAAATCCTGGGATCAGGGAATTTGTCCCCCAAAGTGCGGAGACAGCTCTCTCAGCTTCAACAACAAAACAAATAGATAAGGGCAGATAGCTCTGTGGGTTTCAGAGAGGAAGCTGGAACAATCTATAAACTGTGAATTTCATATAATAATTATAAATTACTCCTAATGTCAGTCAGTTGTGAATGATCTCTGTATCAAACTTTGTGGCAAAACTTTAGTATGAATGAAACTAACTTATAAACAAAATTATACATTTTCAAGAAATCTAGATTTTCCAAAGTTAGCTGTTGTTCTCATTACCTAAATTTATATGAAATAATATTGCCTTTGTCTAGTTATATCCACGTAAGGAAAGGAAGGAAAAGCTGGTAGGAAAAAGAACAGGTAGAGGTAGACAGAGAGAAGAGGTGGATAGAGATGAGAGAGAGTGGGAGGGAGAGAAGAAAGGAGGAAGGAAGGAAGGGATATTTTATGTGATATTTTGTGGTTCAGAACAGCATAAAGCTCTGAAATCATAGGCCAGGCAATTTTATTACCATGTTGTATTTATAGGAATCATATTCATAGGAGCAAATAAGGTCTCATTTATTTTTCTGTTCCAAATCAGAAAAGTTGGATTCTAAAACGGGAGGATTCGTTCCAGATACTTGGAAGTTTGTCTGTGTTGTATTGGAAGTGTGGAGTTGTGCAATGAGAATAAAAGTGGAAAGGGAACTGAAGAAGCTGAATTTCTGAAATCCTTATCAAGTTGCAAAGGAGAATCTAGGAAATCTTTCAAACTCAGGGCCATCTGGGAACATGTGAATGTCAGGGGAACTGTAACATCCCCCTTTGGTATTTTCTTACACTCCATCTTCTTCCCCTCTCATCCTCTTTTTCTTCCCCTCCTCTCCCTTCTCTTCCTCCTTAGTCTACTTCTATCCCCCTCTCCCTTTTTCTTTCTGAAGCTGTCTCCTCTTAAAAATGTATTGAGCCTGAGAACACTAAGGCTAACTGTTATAATATAAAGCTGCTTTTGATTCTCATTTTCTGAATTTTAAAAACAAGAAGAAACACTCTGTTAATTATCAAGTTTTTCTCTTTCCTTCTCTACCTTTGTGCTGTGCCCTTTGTACCATTTTGGATAATCTACTGTTTTGAGGTCTTACTTTCCACAGGGTCTGGTTTTGTTTCTTAACAAGCTCAGCAAATTGAGTACACACCTCATTTAGTTTTTAAACCCATTTCCAACTTTGTTCTCATTTTCTCTATTCTAAACCCATATATATATATGTATATATATATATACACATATATATATATGTGTGTGTGTGTGTGTGTGTGTATGT
>NW_004624766.1:16366297-16418114 GCF_000247695.1 Heterocephalus glaber
GACAGATTCCTAGATACGTATGAATTACCAAAGTTGAAAGAAGGCCTAAAAATTCTAAAAATCCCAATATCAATCAATGAAATTGAAAGGGAAGATATATAAAGGCTTGTTTTTATTTCAAAAATTAATGACTACTCTTTTGCTGACTGAATTGGAATGTCTTCCTAGATAAGTACATCACTGAGTCATCATTTAGAAGTTATCCTTGGATTCTCAAAGAATTTTAATTAGTAAACATCAGTGGTTCCATTTCCTGGATCCTGCTAAGTGCCCAAAGCCAAAATTAAATTAGGGAGATTAACTTTCTTTTCGCTTTTTTTACATAGTCAGACTAATATTTTGATGTGAGGATTAAATCTCTTCTTCAAGGGTCAGGGATTTAGCTCAGTGGCACTGTGCCTGCCTCACAAGCACAAAGCACAGGGCCCTGAGTTCAATCCCCGATACCAGCAAAAACAAAAAACAAAAAGAAAAATCTTTTCTTCGATGAAGCCCTGGAATGCTGTAGGCCGAGCAACATAGACAAGAATGTTGATAGGAATGTAGCTAACAAAGGCCAAGCTATGAGATATCAGATGGGAATTAGAACCGTGTTAGAAAACTGTCTACAGGCTGTGTATGTTACACTCTGGCAAAAAGTTTATCCATGTTTTA
This sequence comes from Heterocephalus glaber, assembly GCF_000247695.1. Next base: position 16,366,952 of record NW_004624766.1, read on the forward strand.
CTCAGGTTCTGAGACTTTTCAGGAGACTGAGACTAGGAATAGCAGCCAATGGATCTGGACAAGGAAAGTTCAAGGCAAACCAACATTCAGACTGTCACAGTTACTGGTGGATGCTTTTAGACAGATTTATAGTGAGAATCAGAGCAAAAACTACAGCTGGTAGATGTGAAAGTCTACAGTTTCACAAGAAAGGAACCTCCAAAGAAAGCTTCAGCCATCTAAATTCTCAGAGCCACTACAGCCATGGCCCAAGGAATCCAGGATGCTGATCAAGTTTTCAGCAGACCTTGGTCTTCATCCATATGGTGGTGGGTTCTCAAGCATGCAGAATGCAAGAGTTACGGGGTCACACAAGCTTCCTATCAGACTTAAAGGGAAGGTCTTGGAGGCCAGAAAATGTGCCCCTGACAGGTTGAGGATTATATCTGTGAGAGTGAAGCTGGAGGTGCAAAGGAGACCTCAGAAAGTTGGTGACGCCAGGAATATGGACCATCTGCTGAGAAGTCACAAGCAGTGAGCAGAATTAATCCGAGGGAAAGCCCATGTGGGCTGGATCAGTGAGACCATGGGTAGCAGCTGCCCAAGTCCTGTGTAGCTTACCACAAACCATCCCAGGCGCTGAACATGAAGCTGCCCAACTTAATGTTTGCCCTCTTGGGTTTTGGTCTTTCTTTGCTCACATTCCTTTCTGTTGCCTTATTCCCCCTTTAAATGGTACGGTTTACCCTGTGCCATTGTTTATTGAACGTATTTAAGCCCCCCACCACCAGAGTCTCAGACATGAGAGTTTGTCTTGTGTCCTAGAGGAGACTTTAGACTTCGACTTTTAAGCAATGCTAGAAATGCTAAGATTGGTAACTTGTTGAGAGGAAATAAAAGCATTTTGCCCTAATGAGTTGAACATGTGCCTTTTGTGGGCTAGTGTTGTGTGTTATGCATTAGATCTAAAATGATTCCTCAAAATCTCATGTGTTTCTGAAATGGGACTTTTGTATAGTGATTGGATCATGGGGTACTCTATTCATCAGTGGATGAATCATAGCTCAATATCTTATTAAAATATAGCCCTAGTTGGAAGATGTAGGGTCCAGGAAGGATATGTTCTTCTCCCCAGATCATCCTGCTTGTTCTATGCTATCTGGCTCCCATAAGGTGAGCAGCTTTACTCCAACATGCCTTCCACCATGATCCTTCCTGCCTTGGAGTGAGCTAAGGATGAATTGAACCTACTGAAAACTGAGCCAAATAAACTTCTCCTCCATTAAAGTAGTATTGTGTTCCGGTGATGAGGAAGTACTTAATATCTATAGCTTATGACAATTTAATAAAAAACAAGTCTCATTTTAAAAATGGAGAACCTAAAATCAATAGTTAGAAAATCACACTCTTGTCCCCAAATGCTCCCCTGCTGTGAAGTTAGTCATTATATCAAAGAAATAACACTTCTATCTGGTAGCAAACTTAGACAGTTATAAAAGTAGCCTTGGAGAGAAGCCCACCCAGACACCAGCTGCTCTGCAGCACAGACCCCAGTGAGAAGCCCACCCAGACTATAGTGGGATGAGTGCACAAGCCCCAGTGAGGGACCTGCCCAGACACCAGGGACTTGGGCACACATGCCCCAGCTAAAGGCCTACCTGGAAAACAGCTGTGCAGGCATGCAGGTCCCAGCCAGAGACCCACTCAGATACCATTGCTAAGTGTGCATAGGCCCCAGCTAAAAGCCCTCCTGGACAACTGCCCAGCATGGGTATTCAGAAGGGCATCACTCTGAACCCAGGAATTGGCTCAGTGGTGAGAATCAGAGAGAAAAGTCCTGTCAGAGGCTTGCTGAGAATTGAAGCCCAGTGGGAAAGCAAAGAGTCATCTCAATAAAGGCTCAGCAGACTGCATTGGTTGAAATGAGAAGACACCTAAAAAAGTCTCAAAAATAGACTTCCAGATCACCTAAGGCAAAACCAAGGGGCAATGAGATGGAACAATCTGATGCTCAATCACCTGGACCCACTGAACTGGTAACAAAAGAAGATCTGGAAAAATTAAATCAGAAATAATTTCTCAGATAACAACAGAGTGTGTCCGTAGTGAAAGACATGATTAAATAACACTAGAGCAGACACAGATAAAAAAAAAAAATAGAGGAGCTGAGGAGCATGATGGAATCCCAGCATAGGAAATAAATGGAACCTGTAAAATAGATGCAAACAGATTGCCAGGAGATTAAAATCTCCATTGAAAGTTTACACAGCAGAATGAGCCACTGTGAGGACAGAGTGTCAGATAGAGAAGATAGGATTGCAATTAGTGACTAGGGAAAGAAAGACTTCTTTAAAATAGCAAGGGGCCATGAAAAATCAACCCAGCAGCTGCCAGATGATGAAAAAAGAATACCACAAGGGTGATCAGAGTTGATAAAGAAACACGAGTTAGTGCAAACAACATAAAAAACTATTCATAGAAGTAATGGTAGAAAAGAATTTGACATACAGATGAGTGAGGCATACAGGACTCCAACTAGCCAGGATCAAAAAAAAGTCTACACAGAAACATATAATAGTCAAGATTCCAGAAACTCAACAGAAGAACAAAATTCTACAAGCAGTTAGAGAAAACAAGCAAATCATATACAAAGGAAAGCCCATCAGAATCACAGCAGACTTCTCAACACAAATGCTCAAAGCAAGAAGAGCTTGGAGTGAAGTATTTCAAGCCCTAAAAGAAAACAACCTCCAACCCAGATTGAAGTACCCTGCAAAACTATCTTTCAAAATTGATGGAGACGTGAGATACTTTCATGACAAAGAACACCAGGAAGACTTCATAAATTCCAAACCAGCACTCCAAAAATTTTTAAACAGTGTGTTAGCAAAAGACAGTGAGGGTCTCAAACCCATAAAGCCCAGCAGAATGAACTCATCAGGTAAGAAAATAAATTAAATGCAAAGAGAGAGAATCCAACAACAGGAAAAGGACATGACAAGGATAAGTCAATGCACATCAGTTATAACCATCAATGTTAATAGTCTCAATTCACTGATCAAAAGAAATAGACTGGCAGAATGGGTCAAGAAGCAAAATACAACAATATGCCACACACAAGAAACACACTTAATTCAAAAAGAAACACATAGACTGAAAGTTAAAGGGTGGAAAACAATACTTCATGTGACAGGAACACGAAAAAAATCAGGAGTACCTATCCCATTTTCAGATCAACTAGATTTCAAACCAACATTAAGAGAGAAAAAGAAGGACACTACATGCTTGAAAAGGGAACAATCCAAGAAGAAGAGATAGCAATGCACTGAATACTAGGGCACCCAACTGTACAAAACATATATTAATGGACATGAAAAGTCAAATAAGCACTAATCAGTAATAGAGGGGGATCTCGATAACCCACTGTCACAAATAGATAGATCAACTAGACAAAAAATAAATGATGAAATGCTAGAACTCAACCAAACTCTTGAACAAATAGACTTAACAGATGTTTACAGAGTGTTCCACCCCACAAAATCAAATTCATTCTTTTCAGCTGCACATGGGTCATTCTCCAAAATACAGCACATGCTTTCTTATAGAACATTTTAAGTAAAATCCAAAGGAATTGAAGTTATCCCCTGTATATTATCAGATCACAGTGTGCTAAAATTGGAGATCAATAGCAAAAGAAACCACAAGAATTTCATAAACACATGGAAAATGAACAAAACACTCCTGAACAACCAATAGGTCATGGAGGAAATTAAAGAAGAAATTAGATAGTTTCTGCAACTAAATGAGAATGGCAGTACAACATATCAGAATCTATGAGACACAATGAAAGCAGTCTTATGAGGGAAATTCATAGCAGTGAATACTCATATTAGGAAAATAGAGCAAGTGCAAATAAACAATCTAATGCTGAACCTCAAGCTTCTAGATAAAGAAGATCAGGACAAACCCAAAGCTCATACAAGGGAGAAAATTATAAAGATGAGAGCAGAAATCAATGCAATGGACATGAAGAGAACAATAAAAAAAAAAAAATCAATGAAGCCAAGAGTTTGTTCTTTGAAAGAATAAACAAAATTAACAAACCCTTAGCCAACCTTATCAAAAAAGGAAAGAAAAGGCCCAAATCCATGCTATTAGGATTGAAAAGGATGAAATTACAACTAACCCAGCAGAAATCCAGAGGAGCATCAATACCTACTTCAAGAACCTATACACCAATGAGATGGAAAACACAGAAGAAATAGACAGATTCCTAGATACGTATGAATTACCAAAGTTGAATGAAGAAGACCTAAAAATTCTTTTAAAAAACCAGTAACAATCAATGAAATTGAATATGTTATTAAAAACTTACAAATGAAGAAAAGCCCAGGTCCTGAAGGCTTCACTGCTGAATTCTACAAGACATTTAGGGAGGAACTACTGCCACTACTTTTTAAACTCTTCAATGAAATTGAAAGGGAAGCAATACTCCCATATTCATTCCTGGAAACAAGCATCACCTTGACCCCAAAAGCAGAGAAAGACCCAACTGAAAAAGAGAACTATAGGCCAATCTCACTAATGAACATAGATGCAAAAATCCTTAATAAGATAATGGCAAATAGAATGTAGAAGATCATCAAGAAGACCATACACCCTGACCAAGTGGGATTCATCCCAGGGATGCAGGGATGCTGTGACATATGCAAATCAATAAATGTAATGTACTATATTAATAGAACCAAGGACGAAAACCATATGATCATCTCAATAGATGCAGAAAAAGTGTTTGATAAAGTCCAATGCCCATTCATGCAATCCAACACCTATTTATGATAAAAACCCTACAGAAAATTAGAAGAAAGGGTCTCTACCTCAATCTGATAAAAGCCATCTATAAAAAAAAAAAACAATAGCCAACATCATACTAAATGGTCAAAAACTGAAATGCTTCACACTAAAATCAGGAACAAGACAAGGATGCCCACTATCACCAATCCTGTTCAATATAGTTCTGGAAACATTAACCACAGCAATTAGACAAGAGAAAGAGATAAAAGGAATAAAGATAAGAAACAAGTTAAACTGTTATTATTTGCAGATGACATGATATCCTATATAGAAGACTCCAAGAACTCCCCCAAAACTCTTCTAGACTTAATAACTAAATTCAGTAGAATAGCTGGATAAAAGGTCAACACACAAAAGTCAGTAGCCTTCCTATACATGAACAACAGACTCACTCAGAGAGGAACTGGAGAAACAACTCCTTTCACAATTAGCATCTCGCAAAAACTGAAATACCTAGGAATCAATCTAACAAAAGAAATCAAAGACCTCTACTCTGAAAACTACAGCAGTCTGAAAAAAGAGATTGAAGATGATATCAGAAAATGGAAAGAAATCCCTTGCTCCTGGGTAGGAAGAATCAATATAGTTAAAATGGCCAAACTTCCAAAACTGCTATATAGATTCAAGGCAATCCCAATTGAAATTCCAGCAGCATACTTCACAGAGTTTGAAAAAATAATCCAAAAATTCATTTGGAACCAGAAGAGATCTAGAAGAGCAAAAGCAATTCTGGGCAACAAAGGCAAGGCAGGGGGTATCACAACTCCCAACTTGAAACTATACTACAAAGCTACTGTGATAAACAACAGCATGGTACTGACAAAGAAACAGACCCGAGGATCAGTGGAATAGATTAGTGGATCCAGAAACAACTCCAGACATACTCATCCACCTCATCTTTGACAAAGGAGCCAAACACACTCACTGAGGAAAGATAGCCTCTTTAATAAATGGTCCTGGAAAAATTGAGTTTCAACTTGCCAAGGACTAAAACTAGACCTATATCTCTCACCATGCACTAAGCTAAAATCAAAATGGATTAAAGATCTAAATATTAAAACAGAAACACTGAACCAGCTGGAACAGAGTTGAGACAGACGTCTTGAAGACATTGGTGTAGGGAAAGATTTCATAAACAAAACCTCGTTTGACCGTGAACTAACACGATCAATGAGTGGTATCTCTTCTTATTAAAAAGCTTCTGCACAGCAAGAGAAACCACCAACAGTGTGAAGAGACAACCCACAATGTGGGAAAAATTTTTCACCAGCTGTTCCTCAAAGGTCTACTATCTTAAAAGTCAGACCTCCGAAATTTAAAGGCCCAATCCAAAAATGGGCATCTGCAAAGGACATATTTTCTCAAAGAAGTAGAAATAGCAAATAAACATATGAAAAAATGTTCAACATCACTGGTCATTCAAGAGATGCAAATCAAAACAATGCTGAGATTTCACCTCACCCAGAAAGAATGGCTGCTATCAAGAAATCTATCAATAACAAATGCTGGCTGGGCTGTTGGGAGAAAGGAACACTGCTCCACTGCTGGTGGGAGTGTAGACTGGTGCAACCACTGTGGAAATCAGTATGGAGATACCTCAAAGAACAAGGATTAGAAGTCCCATTTGACCCAGCTATTCCTCTCTTGGGTATCTTCCCCAAAGAATTAAAAGTATCATACCACAGCGATATATGTGCACCCATGTTCATAGCACCACAGTTTGTAATAGATAAAACTTGGAAACAGCCCAAGTGCCAATCAACTGGAGACTGGATAAAGATGTGGTTTTTTTATATATAAAGTGGAGTACTACCCAGCCATAAAGAAGGAGAAACTAGAGACATTTATAGCTAAATGGATGCACATTGAGGCTATACTCTTAAGTGAAATAAATAGGACACACATGTATAAATATCAAATAGTTTCTCTACTGTGAAAAACTGAAAGTGTAAATAAGGATCTAAATGTATAATAGAAAATGTGAAATAGGAAGAAAAGGTCCAAAGGGAAGGGGAAGTGGGAGCCATAGGGGAAAGGAAAGAAGGAAAAGGAATAAATATGTGAAAAGGAAAAATGGAAACAAAGTCTTTGTAAATAGGGAGGGATGGAGGGGTTGAAGGGAGGGCAGGAGATGGGGAAAAATAAGAACCAAAATATATCCTGTAAAGGTACAAATTCCCAATGATGAATGTCATCATATTGTATACCTAAAATGTACCAATAAACTTAATTAATATAAAGACATTAGCCTTGTAAACTCTAGTTTCCACCTTCTTGAGGTTACTCTCAGGTTATGCAAAAGTTGTGATTCTTATATAATTAGAAACGTGTGCTACTCAAGCTGGGCAGGTGCCCTCTTTAGCTGTGAAAATACTTTCATGAATTGGAGACAAATAGAAGAACTGCAGTCCCTGTGCATAAGAATTTTGAGTTATTATAGCTTCCCTACAGTAATGAATCCTTATAGAAGAAATGTATTTATTCTAATGTGTGATGCGCTAACTCTGAGTGAACGTTTACATGACTTGAGATATTTATGTCATTGTCATTGTGATATTGAGTCTTGACTAGGAAAGGAGCAATTACTCATACTTATATTGCAACTCTGTCAGATGAAGTTAAATATATATCCTCATTTTCCAAAGTGTGGTCCTAGGAATCCTATTGGACATCAGTAATCAAATGAGGTACGAATTTGTTTCTTAATAATGGTAATCATTTCCTAATCACTTCTGAGATGGACATTAATAAAAAGAATAGCACATTAAAACTCAAATACATTTTATAAACTTTTGTCAAACTTTTAAAAGAAGTAATTATGTTTGTTTTCACCAATACTAACATTCTATGAAATTAATCCACAAGATACACTTTCAGAAATGTCAATGAAATATTAGCTCATTAAAATTGCAATGTCTATCATGTTTAGCAGTGACTTCAGTTGTGAGAGTCATATTTCCGCTTTTGGTGCTGTGGTATCACAATGACATATTGGGATGCTCTTTGTAATTAAACTCACATCAGGGTAGCTGGTTGACTCTTTTAGGATATGATGGCAATTTATATATTATCTTTCCTTATTTTAAATTGCTTTAGACTATTAAATTTTAACCTCTCTCATTTTATACATTATGGTTTTACAATAATCATGAAGTGCTTTCAGAAAAAAAGATACATTTTAAAAAAGGAAGCAATTCTGAACTGGACCCTGGGCTTCAGGCCAAAAGAGAATGGAAAGAGAATGTAGTGCTCAGCCTTCTGATTAAATATGTACATTATGCAATGTTTGCTTACTTCTGTTCCCGTGAAATAATAATGAAAACTGACAAGGACTGACAGTAAAAGATTGCATGTAGTAAAATAAAATGATAGTAATCTGGATAACAATTTTATAATATGTACTTTATACTAGACAATATTCTAAGTGCTTTGCTTATTGTTGTAAATGTCCTGGCAGTTGTGGAATCTGGAGAAAGCAGAGGACAGTAACAATGAATTTTAGATGTGATAATAAGGGAAAAGCTGAGAGTGCATTATGAAGCCAATGAGAACTATGTCAAGCCAGGCATGGTGACACATTCCCAGTTCTTCAGGAGGCTGAGACAGGAGGATCCCATATTGGAGGCCCCCCTGGGAAACTCAGTGAGGCCTTGTCTCAAACTAAAATTAAAAATGGCTGAGAGCATGGCTCGGTGGAGGGTCATTTACTCAGCATGTGTGAGGACTTGTATTCAATCCACATTACTTTTAAAAATCATGTCTATCAATCTCTAGAACAGCACAGAAACTGCAGGTCCTAAAAAGCTCTTGTTAGACTTAAACAGGAAATATTAACTGAATTTTTTTTTAAATGAAGAGGACTCTCCAAAGGATCTAAGTTGTCAGGGCACAATTCTCAGTTTTCCTTGATTCCTTCTTTCTACTTATTTCTGAAACTAACTTATTATATTATTTATTTCATCTCTGTTCAGAAAGTTTGGCAAAAATCTCATTTTCTCCATTTCTGCCTGCTCCAATACAAGGCCCATTGCACTAGGCTTCCTGTTCATATTCTTCTTCTGTAACTTTATCCTTCATAAAAATAAAATCATTTAGAGCTTTTCTCCATAAATAAAACCCAAGTGCTTCAGCGTGATGCATAAAATTCTGTGACTGTCTTGACTTGACTTCGTGTATGGGTCAAGGTTTCCTGGAGAAAATACAAAAATACATAGATACCTGTAGAGAATGTAAGTTGAGCAAGGGCTTTATTAGATTGGCTTAAAGGATGAGAAGTGAGAGAGACCACAATGGCCATTTTCACATTGGAAATCCTGTGATCTAGTAGATACTCAGCCAAAGAAGCTGGGAGCCCCAAAACAAGAGGAAGTAAAAGTTCAGTGCCAGTCTGAGACTGAAAGCCTGGAAGCTCACTGCAGACTCACTGGCATGAGTCTGTGTTGAAAGAACAGGGAAAGTGGAGTTTGATGCACAAGGGTGATAACAACAGCAAAAGAAACAGCTGCTCAATACTAGTCAAATGCAAATGAAAAATGGTAGTTTCATTATGAAAAGTCTTGTCAAACACTGTGGTGGTTAAACTGAGTCAGGGCCAATTTAAATGGCTTGTGAGGCACCTAGGGGATTAGTAAAACACACTTCCAGATGTATCTGGGTGGGTCATAGAGATGTGACGATGAGTGCTATATATGTCTCTCACCTCTTCCTTTCTGCCACCTTTGCCCTACTCTGCTTCCCAGTAACCATGGACTAAGCAACTTTTCCCCACCATGCCCTTCTGTCATGATGTTTTGCCTTGGAGCACCCAATCATGGACTGAATCCCCAGAAACCATGAGTCAAATTAATTCTCTCTTCCTTTAAGTTGTGAGTGTTTGGTATCATGTCTCATCAATAATAAAACTAACAAAAACCTGTTAACAGAGAACTGGGGTCATTGCTGTGACTATACCTCACTATGTGGTTTAGAAGCCTTTGGAACTGGTTTGCAGGAGGAGTTTGAAAGGTTTGGAGATGTAGGCTAGTGAAACTTTAGAATGCTGTAAGCACCAATGCTGGGTGATTCTGATCAAAGCTCAGAAGACAAGAATGATAATAGAAATGCAGAGGGTAAAGGCCTGGTTGAGGATGTTTTATTTGGGAATAAGGGATCTATTGACAGTTTAGACTAGAGACTGTGTGTGTATGCCCTACAGTCTGCCTATGTCCTGAGACTGTAGGAGACTGAGATTAAGGCAATGGACTAATTGATCTGGCAGAAAAAAAATTAAAGTAGCCCAATATTTAGGCTGTGGCATGGCTACACCTGGCTACTTTTAACCACATTTATAGGGAAAATCAGGAGAAAAAGCAGAGAAGAACAATTTGAAAAAGTTAAATTTTGGCCCCAAAGGAACCATGTGTAAAGTTGGGATTAAAGGAAGATGATTGATGAAAATATTAGCTCCATTAAAAATTAATAAAGTAGTTTGTAGAGAGATAAGAAGAAAATACTTCAAGGGTATTGCATCTCAGACATCAACAAGACCTCAAATATTGCAGGCTCAAGGGTGCAAAAGTGTCAGTCTTTCATTTGAGAAGAGAATTTCTCAGATCCTTGCTGAAACATCATCTCCTAAGGAACTGATTCCCCGAGACTGACTGATTCACTCTGCCATGCACAGCTGTCCAGGCACAAGGAGGCTGCTGCACCCATGGTCTAAGGACCATGTTCTTCCTCTGTAAGCCACTATCAGCCGGCCTTGGCTTCATCCGTGTGATGTTGCTTTCACCAGCAGGAAGAATGCAAGAGGCTTCCACCTAGATTGCAAAGCAAAGATGGGGTGGGCAGATAAGCATCCCCTAAGAGAGCCTTACACAAAGCAGTGGAAATGAAACCAAAGGCACAGTAGAGACCGCAGGGAGTTGGGGATCCCAGGGAAATGGGATGTCTGCTGGGAACATCTTTAGGCAATCTGTGGAGCCAGCCCTGGAGAGAAAGCATGTGGACTGCAACCAAAAAGGCCACAGGGTGGGCCACGCATGCCTTCTGGAGCCACAACTCAACCATGTACACAGAGGTGGGATATGGAGCTACTAGACTTATTGTTTACCCTGCCAGGTTTTGGTCTTGGCTTGGTCCAATAATTTCCTATCCCTCTATTCCTCCTGTTTATAATGGGAATATTTATCCAGTGTCATTGTACCATGGGATTATGCAATTTGTTTTGATTTTCACAGAGGCTCATAGTCAGGAATTTTCTTTGCTTCTCAGAGGAGACTTTGACATGGGCTTTTGAAAAATGCTGGAACTGTTGAGACTTTCGCAATTATTATTGCCAAATGGATTATTGCATTTCCAGTTGTAAGCAGGATAGTCATATTTTGTTAGGTAGAACTATGAATGTGTTATTGACGCTATTGACTTTATTAGGAGGTTAACTGTGGTTTAAGGAAACGTGTTCAGCGTCAAGTTCAAAGGGTGGAAAGTGAATGTGTCAACTTCGTTGGCTTCAGAGCCCCGCAGAAGATTAGTGAGGCACCCTGTGGATTTGTCTGGGTGGGCCATGGAGGTGTAAACTTGGTGCCATATATCATGCATGGCCCCTTCCTTTCTGACAGTGTTCTGCTGCTGTGCTGCCCAGCTGATCTTTGTTCTGCCAGACCCTCTGCCATGGGGCCAGCTGACCATGGATTGAATTCCCTGAAACCATGAGCCAAATTAAACCTCTTCTCTTTTAAGTTGGGAGTATTGTGTATTGTGACCCAGTGATAGGAATGCTGACAAATACAGACACCAACATTAACAGGTAATACAAATTAGCACTACAGGGTTGCAAACATTGATATCAGGACCCCACTGATTTAATGCATTGAGAATCCATGCATCAAATCCACAGAATCTGTTTCTGTGCTGTTCTTGCCAAGAGACCATGATTTGAGTCTTTCATGAGAAAACATCAGATAAACTCAAGTTGTGATCCATTTTATTGAACATAAATACATGTTTCTCCATAGATCCTGGACCAAAATGAAAAAGAGACAGTGTTGGGATAATTACTCAGATTGTACTCCAAACAATAAATCGTATAAGAGTATTGGGTCAATGCTAATTTCTTGGTCTGGAATATTGAATGTGTTTGTGTAGGAAAGTGGTAGTTTTATTTTATTTTTTTTCTTGAAGATGAGAAAATGCACTCAAATATATAGAGGTAATGGGGCACCAGGTCAGCAGCTCTCAAAGGGCTTAAAATATCTCAGAATAATTAGAATGGAGAGAGAGAAAGAGAGAGAGAGAGGAAGGAGTGGTAGAAGTGATGATAGCAAAGGCCTGATTTTAAACCTCCTAATTCTTATCTCTTAATATTTCTCTATCCTTTATTAGTGCACTCTTTTCTGCTCCAATTATCTCTTAGGCTGTATTTATTTAATTTTTTTTTATTTTTGGTACTGGGGATCAAACTCGGGACCTTGTGCTTGCGAGGCAGGTGGCAGAACCACTGAGCTAAATCCCTGGCCCTCTTTGACTGTATTTAATCTGCTTCAGGACCTAATTACTTTTTATATTGTAATGATTATAATGTTCCTTTCTAAAAATAGTCTATGAATTTCTGAAATCCAATTTTTATGAATTTTTTTCACCTTTTTTACTTTACATTTTAATTTTTATGACATTTTATTCTTACTTTATGTTCTGTGTGTTATTATTTCCTTATCTGAAGTTCTTGAGGATCTAATCCTATGCATTCCCTTCTCCCAGATTGTCATTAGTAGAAGTTGTTTCCTTATATCTTTGGGTAATATTTGCTGTACATTTACATTTGGTAGATCCCAATATGGGAATCCTGAGGGCTTAATTCTGGGATGCTTTCTTCAGGGAAACATTTGCATTTCTTTTGTTGGGAGCCAGGGGTCACTGCCTCAGACTGCTATCCCCACCCACTGCTTTCACTCCATGTGGAAGTTGGAATTTTAGCTCTTCACTGGGGAGTGGACCAAAGATCTAATCTCCTGGACAATGCACATTTCATGTCCTTACCAGTCACTATCTATATTCTGGTTTCAGATCATAGTTTTTGTTTTGTGTTCATTTGTTTTTCAATAGGCAAATAAAATTGCATGTTATTATGTACAGTGCGATGCTTTGAAATACATTTGAACTGTGGAATGGTCAAGTCTAGCTAATCACCTCACATAATTATCTTGTTTAATTAATTTTATTATGTGATACCTGTATGTCTTTCCCCTTAGATATTTCAATTACTGTTTGCAAACCAAACACTAAATTAAAAAAAAAAAGTTTAACCAGAATCTACTACTACTTTGAAGAATTCTGTAAAATCTGCCTTTCATTATGTACAAAAATGAATATTTCCTATTTAATGTTTTGTTATATTTCCCAAGGTAATACTTATAAATAACAATGGTATATATGCCTATTGTCTTGGCTTTAGCATGGAGCTTTACACAAACTGGTTGATGTCAAATGAAAATCCCTTTGAAATTTCTTCCTTTTATAGTTGCTCTTCAGATTTTTAATAAAAGCTAACATTTACTAAACATTTGAATATTTATAGATAACAGTTCAAGTTTAGTGCCTGAAGTATCCTGTAAGCCCTTTCAAGATTTGTACAACGAACAACTGTTTTCTCATTTTACAAATATAGAAATTAAGGCTTAATGAGCTAAATGAATTGTCTAAAGTGAAACCTTATAAGTGATCTCATTATGTACAATTTTGTATATTCTGTGGTCACAGGATCACTTGAGGCCAATGTTGATGGCTTCATTCACTCATTTGAAGAATGCCACCAACTCTGCAAGGGACATTTAAGCATTCATAAATGAATATATAAATGTGTAAGTGTGTGCATGCATACACATACGCACACATACACACACACACCTATACATATACTTTAACACACCTTTCTTCCTCAGATTTTTTTTCTAGGATTTGCCATATAAGCTTTACTCAAGTACATTCTCCAGGTTCTATATCATGTTAGCACTTGGGAGAAATACTGGGGGATAGTTTATACCAGAGAAAAGCCAAATATTCAAGGCCAATCTGGACTTGTTCTTTTGATTAGAATACTAAGTTTGGTACTTAAAGGTATGGATTAGAGAGTTTCTTCAGAGACAATGAATCTTTGATGTAACTTTGTTTGACATAGTAAATTAATTTTAAAATTCACATATGTTTATTCCCTTTTTATGTCCATATCTCTAAGACCAATGTCATGAAGTTATTTTCTCCATTAGACAAATGGAAAACATGTATAAAAGGAATATGTAGAAATGACAGCATTGCAAGCAACTTGAGAACATGTGCTGAGACTCTATGGGCTCAAATCAGCTCCAATCTTGACTGTGTGGTCTCGAACTGAATTAATGTCTCAGTGCCTCAATGTATTCATCAGTGTAAGGGAAATATTACTAATTTGTATCTTATGAAGATTTTTATGAAGTTGAAAACTGGATAGATTATGTAAGTAGGAAAAAGAACAGATAGAAAGAACAAAGGAAGAGAAAGAACAAGGAGGGTAAAGGAAAAGAAGGAAGAAAGGAAGGAAGAAGAGAAGGGAAAGGGATGGAAGGAAAGAAAGGACAGAAGAAAGGATAAAAAGGGAAGGAAGGAGTAAAATAATTTCAAGATGTAGCACATAATTAGCACAATATGTGTATTTATTATATACCTTCAATCTTAATCAATCTTAACTCATTTTCAAATAAATGCCCCTTTAAACAAGGATAGCTATGCATACCATGTTTTAACCTTATGAACTTTGATTAACATTTGAAAAGAATTTTCTGATTCTTCTAAAAAGTCTTGCATTATGCTCATGAATATGTATCAAGTACCACATATTTGCTAATTTTGTTTGAAAGTTGAATATCTCAAGTTACATTTTATAGTGCTTTATCTTTTCATTGTGAAGCTTTTGAAAAGGTATTATTTTCTTCTTGAACAAAAGACTCCAAGGAATATTGAAATTCTAGTTTTGTACATACTCTGTAAAATTTGAGAACTTGAAAGAGGCTTATGACAAATGCTGTTTCTGAAATGTGATCATTCAGAGGCCCTGTCCCCCTGTGCTGCCTGACTCGCCAGGCAGCCCAAGTTGAGCAGGTTCACATCCGGGTGAGAATCTGAACTGGAAGGAAACACTTGTGAGCTGACATTAGAGTTAAAGAAGAAAGAAAAAAAGGCAAAAATGATCACTAAGTCATTCATTGTTTTCCGCTTTGGGGTAGCTTGGTCTTTTATGAAGTGTCTTCGAACTCTTAGAATTAACAAGAAGCAGTTTTGTGGCTGGCAGAGAGAAGTGTGCCAAGCTCTTGAGATATGGTGGGAGTGACTTTCGGGGTCCCTTCAGTGAGTCTGTACAGCAGGATCCATTCAAATTATGCCTCAAGTATTTCTTTTATATTGGATAGATGTTAACCTCTAAGAACTCAAAAGAGAATTTTACCCCCTCCCCGCCATTTTGGATGGCAAAATGGTTCCTTAGTCTCTAATGAAAAATTTTCCTGTGTGATTGGGCTGAGCACTGTGCCTCTCCTCTTCCCTCATCCCAGTTCCTCTCCTGACCCTAGGTGGCTACACCTCACCCTCACCTCTTCCTTCTCTGTTATATCAGCAACATCCATCAACATACTTTAAAAATTAAGCAAATAAGAATTTATTGAAAACTCCTTTATGCATAGACTATCAGAACATTGGGATACTATTCCAACTGATTTGAAAGATAAAAGGGAGAAGTTCGTGATAATAATAAGATGAACTGAAGCTGAGTGCAATCTCAGCTACTTGGAAAGCTGAGGCAGGAGGATCATTTGAGCCCAGGAATTTGGGACCAGCTGGGTAACATAGTAAGACCCTATCTCAAAAAGGGAGGTGGGCATATAAAGTAAGATCAGGAATATTCACAACTATAATCCTTACATGGAAAAAATTAAAATAAGTGTATATCAAAAAGACACAATTGAGTAAGTTCTAGTGCATCCTATACAAAATGAATAATTACATGGTTACTGAAATGTAGAATACTGAACAAGCAAGAACTGCAGGATACACTACAAAGACAATACTATCTTTATCTCTGCCTTGCAGAAATTTGTTCCAAGTGACTATTTTTTCTCTTGTCTGTAGAGAAAATATGGGGCAAGATCTATGACCTTTATGTTTTCTTCCAGGTTTATTACCCAAGACAAGTGCACTCCCTTTAGGGTAATACAGCTTCATGTCCCTCTCACCCCGACCCTGGTCAGGGTGGCTACCTGACAGAGAAGATTGTCCTGACTCAACTTCATGGTGTTCTTCCTCCTATACAACTTTTCAAACCTTGATTTTGGATGTTGTATGGGGAGACTCAAGGAAAGAAGTGGGACATTTTTACTTCATTACTGTTATGCAGTGACATCAGATCATCAGATTTTCAAGGATTAGAACCAGCACTGTCTTCATGGGAGATCCTCTCTCTTTCTCTCTCTCTCTCTCTCTCTCTCTCTCTGACCTCCTGAGTTTCCTGGGAATCACCCATTTGTGGAACATAATGCTGTTCTTGCTGGCTGGTTCCTACTTCTCTGTGGTCCATCTCCAGAAAGATCCTTGATTTAAGTATAAATAACTTTAGAAGAGGAGCCTCTTAGGCAAAATTTAAAATGCTCATGGTAGTGCTTTTCTGTGTCACCAGCAGGCAATCTAATGAAAAGTCTCACATTCTTTTTCCTGAGAAATCTGGGCTCATGGGTGCTGCTGCCACAGAAACATCTCTGCTTCACTCCATGTTAATGCTACGTAATTCTGACATCTCAGTCATAAATCAGACAGCTTTCTCCTGGGCCCAAAACGGGAGAAAAAAACAGCTATCCATACAGTTTCTTTACAACCCCTCTCTTCTGATATAAATTACTATGGGGGTGCATCCTTTCTTAAAGGGACAGGAGGACAAAGCAGACCAAAAATTCACCCCTGCAGCCTTCATAGCCCCATTTGACCTCCTAGGGACCGAGTTACAACACCAATTTTCTGTACCATTCTTTTTCTAGGTCTTGTATGTGGATTTGCCTTTATTTGGAATGCAGCATCTAATGATGGGCTTTAAACAAAATTGAGAATAAAAGTTTTCATACTTCAATATTCTGTTATATTTACAGTTTATTTATAACTTTGGAAAGACAACTGGTATCTACCAGATGAAATTATAGGTTAGAAATAATATGTATGACTATCACTTTTTCTATCTGCACTAACTCTGAAAAGCTTTAAATTAAAATGATTTATACTTTTCAAGGTGTGAGGAATATAAATATTTTCAACAGAAATGAAGTATTATTATAATGTTTTCAATGGTCTGTATTAACTTCAGAGTTGCATACAGAGTGTGCTGTAAGTGGGAGAGAATAAACACGGACAGGAAAGAGACATGGTAAAGTAAAAGAAGTGGGTAATCATGAAAGAAAAAAGAAACCCTTTGCCCTTCTGCCAAAGCAACTTTAACTGACTTCTGTAGTAGCTGCCATTGTGCGGTTATGGAGTATAATGATGGATGGATGGATGGATGGATGGATGGATGATAGAATTAATTGAAAAGGTTCTATGACTCATTTATTTCTACTAAAACCTGTGCATAGTACATAATGATTATATTTATCGTGGGGAGTTGGTCCATGTATGCATCACATATTCATTCTGTTATTCCCTATCCCTCCCCTCCCTCCCTGCCCCATCCATGTCTTGGGCCCCTTCCCAATGGCAATCGCTCTGTTTCAATTTGTTTCTGTCAATCCTTTCTCTTTCCCTGCCCTTTATATCTGCTCTATAAACACTGATGTGATCCAGTTGTTTTGGTCTGGGCTTGATTCCCAGCTCTGTTATGCATTAACTGAAAATTGTGGATTAATGTCGCCTCACCTTAAGATAGGAATAATTGGATGTG
The DNA here is from genome assembly GCF_000247695.1 of Heterocephalus glaber. The sequence continues at coordinate 16,384,707 of NW_004624766.1, forward strand.
GCCAAATGGAGCACTGTTCTAGTTATAGTCACATGAAGAGGCTTGGTTAATCCTCAGAGTATGCAACTAAATCCAGTATCCCTGCCTATCTCTTAGGAATTTGGCACACGGGGATTCTGGTTCTGCTATTAATATGCAAAACGATGCTGCAAGGGTTGAACTGAATGATTTCGAAAGCCCTTTCTAATCTTAAAGAGTTACCGGTACCCGGGACAAGGAGGTGCATGTATATGTCCTTAAGGTTCTCTCTGGCCTCTTTTTCTATCTCTCTGTGGCACTGATCACATTCAGCTGTATTTCATAGCTTTGGGGGGCTGTTTTTTAATCCTTAAGCCATATACAATCCTCATCTTCCTCCTACCAGGAGCGCTCTCCACATTTGCAAAGAGGTCTGTGAACCTGGAAGCTTCAGGTTGAATTCAGGTTTCAGGTTGAATTCTTTCCTGACAATTTCTTCTCAAAAAAATCATAAACTCAACAGCACCATAGTATACCTTCTTTGGGGCAAGAAGAAGAAGATGAATGAAAGAAAAGAAAGAAATTGGTATATGTAGGCTGGAGAAAGAAGTCAAGAAAGCAATCGAAATGATTCCTGTCAGGTAGTACAATGAAGGGCTTTTTATCCTTCCTCACAATGGAGATTCTGAATGTGTCTAGATTCTATTTAAGGGTATCTCATAGATACACAATGATTAAATTTCAATAATCAAACTAATGCTTGGTATGTACTGCTTTTAGCGATTAGAAGTTTTTCAATATCAAAAGATAAATATGATAATTTAATTAACATGATTGTAAAAACATCCACTTAAAAATTTTTCTATCAAAAAAGGTAATTTGAGTTTTTCTATTGGGATAAAAATGTGTTTTTAAAGCTGCACAAAATAGGTGATGTACATACTATATTTTCAGTGCTTTGGTGAAAAAGGACTATTTCGACATTTAGACAAAATCTTCTGACCTAGATATAATAAAATGAATTTACTTTCAAAATAATCCACTAACAATAACCAGTGGATTTGTAAATGCCTTTTAACATTCACTTAACTGACGTTTCTAAATAATGGAATGTTTTGATCAAGTTGACAAAGAAAGCTGATTTAAATTCTAGGACCTAAAAAGTTAATTTTAACTTCCCAGACTTCACTATTTCATTCTTTCCCATTTCATTCAAGAGAACTTCTATAATTCTCTTGCTTTTGTTTATTTTCCCAAACCACCTCACAGCCTATCCATTTCAATGCCTAGGTAAAATTCTAATATTTTCTAATTTGTTATAAAATATTTACAATATGATTACTAGGATCTACTCCCAGGAGATGGCTTGAAAAATCCTAGCTGAATGAGAATAGGAAGGCATAAAGACACTTCTGAGATTATCTGCTTCTGCATTATTGTCGCTCTGGGGAAACTAATATTCAAGAAAGTCACAGTGCTCCTTTGAGTACTAATAGCCTACACCTCAAAACAACGGACTCAGAATGACTTTTATTTTATCATGTAACACATCAAAGCCCATTCTTTGGACATTTCATTATTTATTACACCGCTTTACCTCATTCCTAAGGGCTCTATTTGTAAGATGGGTTCTTCTTTCTGGATGACTCAGAGTTTTAAACATTTCATTTACTACAAATAGGTTTAGAATTCAGAAAATCCACAAAACTGTAATGAGATTAAAATGCTATGAGTGATAATTTTGACCAAATAGCAAAACTAATGAAAATGAAATCTCTCCTGAAAAACAATGTCTTTGGTCATTGAAGATAGATTGAAATTTTAAAATTAGTTTCTACAGATTGTCCTAATTTTTATTACAGTTGTCAATATCAAAGTCAGCAGTCAGTGAATAAGCCATAGCTGCCAAATGTTTATTTGTCCAGCAGCTCCTGACCCAATCTGCCGAGGTCACTGGGAATAGCCTCGCAGAATAGAAACTAACCCTGAGGGACTCAGGGTCTAATCTGAAGGCTCAAAGAAACTCAACTTTGGGATGTAGATTGAGACAGAGATTTCTGGGCAGAGATGTCCTCGCGGAAGAGAAGCAGGGCAGGCTGCCCACCAGGGTCGAGTGCCACAGACTCGCTGTGCTAAGACTGCAGAGTGGGCCCAGACCTGCAGATGAGGACCTGCTTTCCACACTGCTCACCTGTTCTCCTCTCAGAACCACATTGCCTCCTCGGGAGCTATCCCCGCTTCTCTGTCACTGTGCTATGAAACATGCCTCACTGTGGAGAAGGACTGAATTTCTGACTCGAGGCTTATTTGTAACAACAATGTGAAGTCATTATTTCTTGTAGCAAATGTGGGCAACTCCCATTTACATGGTATGTGTGTGCGTATAACATGCACACACGTATACATATGCCACAGACACTTACCATAAGTCTCTAGTCCCCACCTGCCCGATGCACAACACAAGGCTGAAGGAAAGCTTTAGACAGAGTTAAAGAGAAAGTGTGAACTGGGATGGCCGATGCTCCTTTGGCAAAGGGTACTGGCCCATCTCTTCCACCAAATTTTATTATTCATCAATCAGGGTAAAGGTGCATGTATAGATGTGCAGTACGTGAAATTACCATGGAAACTAATGCAGCCAAGGCTTTAAAGAGAAGTCAAAGCATTTTCAAATTAGAAGCAGGGCAGACAAAATACATGGTTGTAATTAGAGCATCATCCTTCAAGCTATGAATGCAGTAACTGTGGGAATGGAATTTGGGTGCAATTACTCTGACCTCAGCTACAGATGTTACCTTGTATTAGCCTCACAGCTTCATAGACCAGTACTCTGGTCTCGGCTGTGGCCATTAGTGGGAGGGCATGTTGACCTGCACACTACCACAGTGCTCATGAGGTGCTTCTGTGAGTCACATAGGTAGCTTCAGTCAGACTCACTTCTTGTAAGCCAATTGAGGGATTTAACTCTTTGTAGCCTGCACTGCTTACAGCATGTTTTGGGCATAATCAATATTGCAGGCTCTGGCATACATACACCCATATGTTCACACATGTCCATACCACTGCATAAATGTGTGTGTATGGCATCACATGCATATGGGACATACCCCTACAAATATATAAACTTATGATTTATAGATGGACACTTAATATTGATAATGGATACAAGTGGCTAGAGGAGTGATTGCACGTGACCATTTGTCATAGAAGCACTGTCTTTTACAGGTAGAGTCATTGTTCAGTAGATGTTGACCCTGCCACAGCCCAGACACCATGAGGGGTGAAATGACGGATCTGTCTGGGATACCTGTGTAGTAGACTGAACACCTAAAAGTAGAGATAAACGCAGAGCTGTGATGAAGGTAAAAATGAACACGGGGGTCAGAGAGGCACAAAGCACTGAGCAAGAAGAGGAAGAAGTTATTTTCATCTGACATTGGATTCCCAGGCCAACATGGGCCTACAGACCTCAGTTTTAAATCTTCCCGGCTGTGCACAGCTTGAGGCTCAAAGGTTTGGTCTATACAGGCTGCTCAGGATCCATCCCTTTTCTCTTATAAATTATATCCTAGCCACCACAATTTTAAAAAGAAAATAAAAACAAGAATAAAAACAAACATCAGAGGCCCTCGATCTCCTGAGCATGTGGAAGGGGCCCAGGAGTCTGGCCGGCATTTCAGCAGAGGAAGAGTTCTCTGGACAGGAGGGAAAGGACACCCTGTGAGCCACGGTGCCATCGCCAGTCCACAAAGTCCCCATCCCACTCTTTTTCTCCTGCTTTGAGACAAAATGCCAGAGGTCTTTTGCCAGACCACTTAAGCTGCTCTTTGCTCATATCTACACCACATCATGTTTATTACCCAACATGCTGAGAGTCTGGCTTTAGTATGAGTGGCATGAATAGGGGAATCCGACACTGTGCTGCTCCTGGTAGTATCAGACAATTTCAGGGCTGTCCAGTTCAAATGTTTGTGTACTATCTTGAAGAAAAACTCTTACTCTTCACAGTAATTTAGCCAGCAATGATGTAGAGCCATTCTGCTGAACTCTTAAACAGTCTCTTTTGTCACTGAGATCCTTGATGGTTTAGGAATAATGGTCATATCAAGTTTGTCCTGCGAGCCTCGTCACACACTCCTATGTTGTTGCCCTTACTTTGTAGATGATAACCTAAGGGTTGAGAATCTATGTAATCATTCACAGGACCACAAATGGCATTGGGTGCGTCCCTTCAGCCCTCGGTCTGCTGAGCTTTATTTCTTCTACCCAGATCCCTTAGCCCTTGGCTGTGTCTGTCATCTCACTGGTCATGCCACATTGTGACTATCAGAAATGTCCCAGCTGCCCTTAAAATATGTGTTCTCCCGAGCGCACACCCCAAGTCCCGTTCTGGGGTGTCCACCGCACCTGGCCCAGCATCCTCCACCTTGGCGGTGGCATCAGTCACATTGTGTGGGAGACAGGGTTGCTTTTCATTACACTTCTCAGTCTGTGGGCGGTGTGGAGGTCAGGTTTTTCTATGGCGTCATGAACATACTGCAGTATCTGTGTTTGAAAGACCCGCTCCCCAGGCACTGGCTTGATGTGTTTGTTTAGGGCGGGTGCTGGTCCCATTTTCCTCAGTCTGTAGCAGAGATAGACACCATGGTCATTATTTATAGATGAGGAAATTTGTACCATGTTGTCACAAGGATGGGGAAGCTTCATTCCTCAATGCAATGAAGAGACGACATTCTTTACTCCAACCAATTCACTAGTGAGAAATATGGAAGACAAAAGACACAGAGTGGCATGTGCAATTCTCAGATAGACCTGGATTCTAATTTTTGAATATCTCTGATCTTAGACCAAATGAGTACTCACTCTGAACATCAGTTTCATCAGAGGTAAAAATGTGTCATTTGCATATATCATATATATATACATATACAAATGATATTATATCATATACAATGAATTGTGATGTGTAAGATCTTTCTTCATAGCATAGGCTTTAGAAGTTTTCATTTGGTATAAATATGTCATTTTTTTAAGCCTGCTCCCCGAGATAAAACTTATCTGGAATTAAAAAAGTAAATAAAAATACTAAAATGATGAAAGATGGCAAGGTTACCCTGAGAAAGTTATTTGTTTCTCAACAGTAGCACTGCAGTTCTCTGCTACAAAAAGGAAATTCTTTGAAAGAAAGCTATTCTGTTTTATACAACTTTAGGAAGGGATGAAAGACATCGTTGTGAAGTGGCGTTTTTACCCCTTCCCTTAGAGCTCCTTATTTTCATTCAACTCCAAAATGGTGAGGAAAACTTGTGTGGAACTTTTCTCAGTTGTTCTAAGGAGAGGTGAAAAAAGCCCTTGGAAATAAAACTATTGTACAGCAACACTGGGTCACGTGAGAAATGTGTGATAAAAATCTGCAGTGTTCAATAAATATTAAAGCCAGTGGCACAATACAAGCACATGGTGTAGAGCCAAAGGCAGCGAGGGTTTAGAACCCACTGGGAGAGAAACTACCCAGACTCACAGCCTGTTCACAGCCTGGGCACTATTCTGACCACACTCAGCTCTGGGAAGTCATGGTGCACAAGTGATTTTTAAAGAAACCTAGAGTGAGATATTGCAGGAAATAAAACTCTCAGCCCACATCTTACTGCAGAAAATAGATTCTATGAATTTTCAACAGCCCCCTGAGTATACTGCTACCTTCAGAAAAAAATGGAGGAAAAGAGACTGGGAAGGGGTAAAGCGTAGATCTCATGTTAATAGGCATTGTTTTATGATGTAAAAGGCAAAGCCCAGAACAGTTTTGATGAAGTGTTAATTTTTGTCAAATGTGATAGTTTCCTACATGAATATTCATTGAATTATTCTCTGTTTCTTCTGCATATATGATATATTTTAGAACTGACAAGCTGATGGTCAAGTAGAACATCATAGTACAAGACAGTATGGATGACTACCGTGAGTACTGAGAGAAAGTGACTGTGTGAGGCATTGGGAGGATGTGAGGGTGAATGAAACATAAGCAGTACTTTGCTGTCATGTAGAGACAGGGCATCCTCAGACGCCAGGCAGAACATGGTCAGAAAAGCTCCAAGGATTGTGTAGATTATCATGGACCTGTACTCCAGATATTGCTGCATGGAAGAGCCAAAGAAAAGAAAGGTGAGAGAGGAACACAAATAAGCTAAATCCCATCTGGAAATGGGAGTAAACTAAGCAGAAAGGACTAGTTGCATGAATGTGGAAAACTTGGAACCCAATCTAGAAAACTGCATAGAATATAAGGAAGAAGGGAGAGAGGCCAGCCCTGCACAGGCAACGGAAGAGTGGAGTCCAGAGAAGGGAGCGGAAAGCATCTGTCCATTCCTCCAGCTCAGAATTGCCCTGCTCTGCACTGCTGGCTCAAAACTCAAGTGGCTCAAAATCTTGGAAGATAAAATCATGCCCAGACCCACTGTGCCCAGCAGCCCACTTTCATTTCCCTCTACCCATCAGTATGTTACTGTGCGATTTTCAGTGCAGTGGAATCTTAACTGTATGAGACGCTGCTCTTGCGGATGTTGATTCTAATACAAGACCACAGCGAAGGATGGGGCTTTCCAGGAGAGGCCCCTAGGCTAACACAACTTATCTATAAACAACTCTCCCCCCATTTCAGAGACTTCAGTTGCCTCCTTTCAGATGCACAAAATCGTTTAATAGAAGCCCCCAGAGGTGCAGGAGGCTGGGAGTATCCAGAAGCCAGCAGCAGGTGCAGCCAGGGCTCAACTGCACCTTTCATGTGCTCTTTAATTCAAGCAGGTTGTTTCCACAGGGCTTGCTGATTCTTCCTTTCCAAAGGAAACAGAAGCATTCAGTTTTCAAAGTGATGTTTAGACGAGGGAGCTGGAATTAGATTGTTCACATTCTTCAGTCCACAAAGGCTGCAAAGGGAGGTAACTCACTCAGCTCTCAGGAAGGCTTAAGAAGTACACACAGTTCCGGTCTCCACATACCTGGCACAGAATAACTTCCTCAGGTAAGGATGTGGACTCTTGACCTTAGGGCACGTGGAGTGATTTTGCACAGCAGACTTGATTTTGCTGTTGCGCTCAGGTGGAGGGCAAAGGTGAGGAGACTTTATGAGAGGTCGTGGGGGAAGTGGTTTCTGATATTACTAGTTGTGAGCTTATACTGGGTTGCTAGGGCATTTTCACAATCAAATCTTAATTTTAGGACCCACTCAACTATTCCCGAGAGCTGACACAGACATAAAGCGGGTCCTACACAGAGAGGTAATGAAAAACAAACACGATGTACAAAAGGAGGCGATGTCCTGAACATCTACTAAATTTCCCTTTTTGCTAACTGAAAATACAAACAATATTGAAGGCCATTTTGAAAAAAATCACTTGTCACAAATTTTACTGTACTTATTTACATATCACCTTTTGCCCTGGAATTTAGGTATGCCTACCTGACATTTTCAAACATTAACGTAATATATTTGTCATTTAGCATGATATTCTTTATTCCATCATTTGTATTTGTTTTTTTCCTTTTCTTTCATTAAAATACCTGCTGTCTGCTAGGTAGCATGCTAGGTAAAGAAAGCATGAATGGCAAAGATGATTTATGCATCATGCACACATACACACATATATATGCATTTATATGCTTGTATTTTCTATGCATTTATAGGTTTATGCTGAATAATTTAAAAAATTGAGTTTATCTTAAGTAGGAGATTGTAAGGAATAAATTTTTCGATCAGAAATTAATAATATGTACTGTAGACTATTGGTTTGCCACAGACATGAATACTTCTTTTTCTGTATATTCACACCAAAGAGAGAAAATATAGGTTTTTTTTTTAATCGCATTCAACCAAAAAACAAGAATCTCTGGGTAGTTTTATTATTCTCTTATTTTATCTTCATTTGAGTTAAATCTATCTAATTGATACTAAGCAAAAGTGTGCATATTAATGGAAGAATGTGATGTCTAGGTACAATTATACATTACACTAGTCTCTTCTTTATGAAAAAATCTTTTGGTACTTTCTTTTGGCTTTTTGAAATATTCAGTGGAGTATTTTTTATTTGTAGCCATCCTATTGTGTGGTAGCACTCCAGGATCCCTGCTTCTATCTAACTGTAATATAGCGCCTAGTGATCAAACTCACCACCCTTTCTCCCTCCACTCTCCTCCACCTCTGGTAACCATGTTCTACTCTCAACTGATATTTGATCAACTTCTTCAGATTCCACATACTAGAAAGATCATACAGTACTTGTCTTTCTGTGCCTAATTTATGCAGTCACTTCCACGTTGCTGAAGATGGCAATATTTTGTTCTTTTTATGACTGAATAGTATTCCCTTGTGTATATATACCACAATTTCTTTATCCACTAATAAGTTGATGGACCCTGGGCTGTGTCCAATTCTTAACTGGTGTGAATAGTCCTTTAATAAGAGGTGAATGGATTGATTCTATAGTAAGTCTATTCCGAACATTTTGAGGAACCTCTGTAATGTTTTCCATAAAGTTGTACTAATTTACATTACCACTAGTATTGTGGAAGGGTTCTTTTTCTCCACCTGAAACTTGCTATCTTTCAATGTTTTAAAATTTATTTTAACTGATACATAAACACAGAGAAGTTGTACATATTAACGTGGTGCCATGTACAGTTTGATACCTATATAGAGTGTGAATTGTTTAAGTGAGGTAAGACATGTTTATCTCCTCAAACATTTATCATTTCTTTATGGTGGAAATTTTTTAATTCTTTTAGCTTTTTGAAATCTGAAAAAACTTATTCTTTTCTCTACTCATTTTATGGTACAATAGGACACCATTTCTCCTTCCTATTTAACTGTAATTTAGCATCTATTTATTAGCCTTTCTCCAACCCTTCCCTACTCCTCAGCCATGGGTAAGCACTATTCTACTCTCAGCTTATATGAGCTCAAGTTTTAGATTCCACACACAAGTGAGATGATACATACTCAGCTTTCTTCCCCTGACTTATTTCACCTAACTTAATGATGCTCACTCCTTTCTATCTTTCTGCAGTGACAGGCTTTTATTCTCTTTAAGACTGAGTAGTGTTCCATTGCATGTATGTACCATAATTTTCCTTATTCACTATCAAGCTGGCAGAAGCTGTGGTTGCTTCCATTCCGTGCCAGTTGTAGATGGTAACACAATAAACATGGGAGCCCAGATATCTCTTCAACCTACTGATTTCATTTATTTTGGATATATATCCAAGAATGGGATGGCCAGAGTCTAATTGGTAGCTATATTTCTAGGTTTTCAGGGAGCTCCATGTTGTCTCCCATAATTCCTGTGCTAACTTACATTCATACCAACAGAGAACAAGGGCTCCTTTTTCTCCATACCCTCCAGTATTTATTATTTTAGTAAGAGTCATTCCTACTGGAACGGTGTTTCATGTGGGCTTGGTTTGCATTTTCCTGAGTAGTGATGTGTGGCATTTGTTTTATATCCCTGTTGGCCATTTGTATGTCTTCTTTTTAGAAATCCCCCCTTAGGTCAATTTTCTCATTTTTATTCAGGTTATTTGCTTTTTGTTTGTAGTTGAGTTTTAAGAGTGCCTTATATATTCTGGTTATCAACTCCTTGTCAGATGTTTAGTTTGCAAATGTTTTATTCCATTCTTTGGTTGTTGCTTCATTCTGTTAATTGCTTCCTTTGTCTTGAAGGTGTTCTTTCTTTCTTTTTTTAAAAATGTAGTTCATTTGTCTAGTTTTGCTCTTGTTTCTTTGCCTTGGGGATCTTGTCCAACAAAACTGCTGATCATTCCAGTGTCCTGAAATGTTTCCCTTATGTGTTTTTCTAGTAGTTTTGTAGTTTCAGACCTTTCATTTAAGTTTTTAAGCCATTTTGAGTTTGATGTTTGTAACTTGTAAAAGATAAGGGTCTACTTTCATTCTAATGTCCCAGAAAAATTTATTGAAAAGACAGTCTTTTTCCCCATGGTATGTTTTTAGCTACAGGTTCATTTTAGCTCTAGATTTTCTATTCTGTTCCATTGTTCTGTGTGTGTTTTGATAAGAATACCCTGCTGTGCTCCTTAGTTTAACCTTGTAGTATATTTTGGTTTCCAGGTAGCCTAATGCCTCTTTCTTTGTTCTTTTGTTCAGAATGGCTTTGGCTCTTCTGGGATTTTTGTGTGGCTCCATGTAAATTTCAGGACCTTTTATATAATGATGTGAAGAATGTCATTGGTATTTTGATAGGCACTGTGTTGAATTGTGTCAATGACTAGACAATAAGTTTTCACTTTTAGATACACGGGATACAGTGGCAAAGAAGGGGCAGAATATCTGCAATAAAAAAGCAGCCATTCCCAAAGGGAGACTAGAAAAATCAAAAACACAGTTATCACTGGGTCTTGAGATAGAACGTTATTCCCAGAAATTGGAGTAGTGCAGATTCTGGGTCATGGAAGTGAAATGAGTTGGAAGCTGAGCCAATCAGTGAGCAGCCTGACCATGCTCCCTGAGGGAATTTCCCTCACTTGTTGCCACCCATTTTCCTGGGCTTCCTTCTGAGATAATCATGCCTGTGGTGCCCGCTCATGACTAGACTTACGATGGGCACTTACTCGTGCGTACTTCATGGCTCTGGAGACCACATCATTAGCCTCATTTCCTGGTTGTATAAATTCACAGATCTACAAACAACAGTAAGAGTTAAACATTAGGAAATTTTATAAAACAGATTTTAGGGTTATTTAGTGTTAGAATTTCATTATAATTTAGTTGTTAACGGTTGTTTGCTTCTTGCCAACCCTAATTGCCAGTAGCAATATCCAAATTCTTTGTGATCTTATATAACATGATGCTTCCCTCCAAACCACCCTACTCTATTTTGTGCCAATTTTCTTGCTAAATTCCCTATTTCTCTGGCTCATCTCCCATAGTTTTGTGTGAAAGGAAAAGTTAAGATTGCCAGGGCTGTAACACTCCAAATCATGAGTCAATTTTTGCGGTGTGCCACAAAGAATCTCCTTAGAAAATCTGTATGTCATTCCTTCCCAGTTTAATTTGATGAGCCAACTTTTATTTAAAATTCTCCGTTCCGCTTTTTTACATGTATAGGAGTTTACTAAATCTATCTTAAACATTTGTCTTTTAATACTGAATTCACCATCATACAAAAGCTTTTTTGATTTTTTAATAATCATTTACTCCAAGGATATACACTTGAGAAGTAGGTAAAATCTCAGTATTTCCCAGGCTCATCACAGAAGTTTGTATCTGCCAGACCTGAGGAGACTGAGTCATCGTTATCTGTCCTCCTGCAAATGCCACACACCTTTTCTGTCAAAACCCAGGGAGCATACAGAGGGTGCTTTGGATTTTGTTGACCATATGGTCTGTGAGGCAACTATTCCTTCCAACATTCTAGCATAAAAGAGCTAAAAATAATGTCAGCCGATAGAAGTGCCCATGTTGGGATAAAATTTTACTTATTAAATAGGCGACAAGTTGAATTTGATCTGAGGACCACAGTTTACCAATTCCTATTCCACCTCCTTAGTTCTAAGTATAGAATTTTACTTCTCCATATTTTGTTACCTGTCGCTCTCAACTTCCTGCCATTCCTGAATAAATTCTGATTCAATGGTAAAAGAAATCCTAATTCAAAACACTTCATACAATGAGGAACATTTATTTTTCACCCACATAGCAACTCTAACTTGGGCTCTTCCAGGATTTTTTAATGTATCAACTTACCAGCTCATGTACATCATGCAGTTTTTTGATGCATCCCCCAGATCCCCTTCTGTCTCTAAGCCCCTTCTTTCACTGTTTCTCTTGCAGTTTACTTGAATAATTTAAATGTTCAGCTATTATCTTTATCCAAATTCAAAGATTGTACTGTTTACATTTTCATGGTGTTATTGAACATATTTCTTGATTCTGTGTATTTTTGAAAAATGGAGAGTTACATTTGGAAACGTGATCTGATTCTATTTTATGAAAAGTATGTTGGTCTTGGTATCCCCTATTACCATCAGCTGGGTTAGTGTCTGATTCTCTTTTCCCCCTAAAGCAGACACTGGTGATCACTGTTTAGTTTGCTTATTTCACTAGGACAAAGCCTCTAGAGACTCGGAAGTCAAAGCTCAGTTAGATTCGATGACACGAACAGCTTCCAGAGGAAGTGAGACAAGATTCACCAGCCAGTCATTTTGACTCCAACTTTAGGATGTGACTTGAATAGGACCCTTTTACAACTTTTCCTCTACTGTCATATTAGTTCCAACTGTTCTCTCTTGCTTAAACAACTCACATGGCCTCCTAATTACTTTTTGGCTTCTACCTTTACTTCCTCCAGCCTATCCCACAGGTTAGCAGAGCAAGTCTTCAAAAATAACCATTAAGGGCCAGGGATTTAGCTCAGTGGTTTCACCGCCTGCTGCACAAGTGCAAGGACCCAAGTTTGATCCCTGGTACCAAAAATTAAATAAATACATAAATAACTGTTAAGCCAGCCACTGTCTTAGTTACTCTCCACTCAAGTAGAAACAATATCTGATGCCCACAATTTAATGGAGGAGAGGTTTATTTTGGTTCACAGTTTGTAGAGGTTTCAGTCCGTAGTTTTCTGGCTCCAAGCCTGGCAGAGGGGCATGGTGGAAAAGAAGCAGCTCGTGGCAGGGCAACAGGAAGCTGAAAGAGATCAAGGGAGGAGGAGGGAGAGAGACCCTTCCAGCCCATGCCCCAGTGACCACCTCCTCCCCCCAGGGTTCACCTCCCAAATCCCACTTCACTATAAAATCATCTGTGGACTCATCCACTCATGAGCATCATGCTCCCATGGTCTAATCATTTCCCAAAAGCTCATTCATGAGCACATGAAGCTTATGGGGGCAGGGTCTTTATATAAACTGTAACACTGTTTTCAGCCCTCTCTTTATTTTCCAATTCGTGTAGGGTAAAAGGGTCAGTAGGTTTAATGGTATATGGTTCTTCGCTTTCTCACAAACCTCCTTTTTGCCATGTTACCCTTTTGTGGCTATGGAAGCCCCATTACTCATCTTTGAATACTTTGAGCCCTTTCTAACTCAGGACCTCCAACTTGTTTCTCATTTTGCCTGGATGCACACACGAGTCCCCATTTCATTCAAATTTATCTCATCCTTCAATTTCCAGAATGGTCTTTTGCACTTTTCCCATCTGAAACTATACCATTCACTACTCTTTTCCCATGCCTGGCTTATTTTCCCTCAGTATTCTTTATTGACAGTCTTTCTTCCTTGCATGTGAACCACGAGAAGGAAAGACTATGTCTCTGTTGCTCATCCTCTGATCTGATAGTTTTACAGCTGGGCCAAAAGTAGTCCAGGTTAGTGCAGGTCAAGGAAAGAATTACCAAGCATACACATCATAGGAAATAATAGGTAGCTATGTTTATCATGGGATGGTAGCAGTAGGAACAGGTAGAAGGGCAAAAGGAAGAAAGGAACCCTCGATGAGCACAAACCACTCAGGCTTCTGGTATTCCAAGAGTCAGACACCTCTCACTCCAGGGGTCTCCCACTCCTCTCTCACTGGTGTGGGAACTATTGGTTTGCTACTCTGAGCATCGCAACCTCCTAAGCGTAAACATGGACAATCATCAGGCCAGTGCCGTGTCGGAAAGCAGAATGAAGGGATGAGAGTACCTCCTTCAGCTCCTCCATTTCCAACTGTACCAATAGGACTACACCAGTGCCTGCCATATGCTAAGTGCTCAGTAGTTCAAATATTTTAATAAAAATGTAAATGAATGAATGTGAACAGGAACCTGCACCTAGTAACTGTGAGTCTCCATCACACCTTATTCGAGTGGCCCAATGCTGAGCTTCTATTTATTTAGACTCCATATGTATGTAGAAATTTTGTATACATTTTATGAGGCAAGTTTAGTATTCTGTTGCTCATTACTTTGGAAATCTACTGCTTCCCCAGACAAATTTACTTGCTGTGTTGTTTGTAGAATAGCACTGCTTCTTTTGCTAACTACACATTTCTCTAGATTTGATTCTTCTTAAAGAGGAAAAGGACTTTAATAAGCAAATATATGACAAAGATTATAATTAATGCATACAAAGTTCCTAATATGTTGCTGACACTGAAGAAATCTGGCAATGTTGGTGACATTCAGGATCTATTACTGCTGTCCCCTATTCACGCTTCATGGTTTTTGATCCTTTTCATAGGAAAGAATAATAAGTCTATGACATCCAACATAGGAGGCTAACATTATTGGATAAACTGTTACGAGCTTTATATGCTGTCACCTTTCATAGTAGTCACTCCCTTCTTAAATTCTCCTTTGTCACATTTGGATATCATTGGATCCCTAAATCTTTTCAGAGCTTATCACAAATTCCATTCTTGGAGTTATTTTCTCCAGGAGTCCATTAAGCAAAAGAGAAGGTATGTGCTTTTACTAATGAAGAAATTAAAATATGTTTTTTATCCCTTTAGTTCTCTAAAGCTTTCGATGTTGCCACTTCTTGAAACACTCAGTTATGGGACATGACTGAAAACCATTGACAAGCCATGGAATCTCAGAGTATTATGGTCCAAGGCTGCACACATTGTCTACGTGCCAAACTATTACATGATTAGGTGGTGCATGCTTCCTTGTGTGTGTGTGTCTTGCACTGCCCATCATGGGAAGCATATGAGTGTGACTCCAAGATGATTAAAGACAAGACCTAACACCACACAAACCACTTGTATGACCTTGAGGGTCTGTTCTATTTTCTTATTGTAGATTTCTTTGTCAACTACATATGCAAGTTATCATATCATCAGCCTTCAAAGTCAGAGGGCAGTGTGTGTATTAAAAATTCAGGTTCTTACAGCGCTTCAGAAAGACACATAGTTTTGGAGACAAGCTGGGGAAGCTCCATTTCAATGTGCAGTGTGGCTGAGGACTTCACTTTGAAATTCTGTAGAGTCCCCTTCGGCTCTAAGATCCCAAAGTGCTTTTTCTTAAGCGTTCTCCTAAGCCTGCTGTTGAAAGTGGCACTTTAAACCCTGACAAGATGATCCCTACAGCGAGTCAGACTGAGACCTCAGCTAGTCACCAGGATTCAGTCAGAGAGGCTTTGCTGAGAAGCCACTGCCTCAGGCTCTTTTTGTGCCCATGGAAGAATGGTATAGATTGGGTAGTTGATAAGCAATGGAAATCATTTCTCATGGTCTTGGTGATTGAGGAGTCTGAGATCCCAGGGCTGGCAGGTTGTGTGGGGGAGAGGGCTTCTTTCCGAGTCCTCTCATAGAGGAAAACCAGAAAAGCAAGAAAACACTCCCTCGAGCCACAGGCCCCTTTACAAGAGTGCTGACCTGTTCAAGAGGGCAGAAGCCTGCTGAGGGCTTTACTCTCAAGCTTCAGCTTTAATCCTGTTCCACTGTTGATTCAGTTTCAACAGCACTTTTAGAGGGGAGCCCGTTCTTCCAGCATTGCACCCACTGAAAGTAGCCTTTAACACTGTTTCTCTTTCAGTCCCATTTTTCTCAGTGAATTACATACTCCTTGGAAAATCTAGTTTGATATAAATAGGTTTGGGGCTTCTTACAAGCCTGTCTCTTACACAAGTAAAGTAAGACTGAGCAGGACATAACATTAATTTTCAAGTAGTAATTTTTGCAGGAGAGAAACTATTAAGCCAATCCAAGGCAAAAGGTTCAGTAATCCATGCCAATGTGAGCACAGGTGGGTGGATGGATGGATGATGGGTGGATGGATGGATGGTGGGTGGGTGGATGGATGGATGGATGGTGGGTGGGTGGATGGGTGGTGGGAGGGTGGTGAGCAGATGGATGGGAGGATGGATGGATGGATGATGGATGACGTCTGACACAAAGATTCGTAATGCCAATTTCCTGTTAATGCCCATCTACTTATTCCTTCCTTCCAAGTTTGTGATCTACTATGTTACTGATTATGTTTTGTGAAAATCAAGACTGGACTTAATGTCTTTAAAATGCTAAAAAATACAAAGCTGCAGTTTGTATACCAGCGTTAGAAAACATTTAAATCCTATAGTTAAAATCCAAATTGTGTGTTCATCAGGAAAACAAAAATTTACAAGCATTGCTATTAAATTCCTAAATATATAATGAGCATCCTTAGCTTTGTTCATTTGTTCTATTCTTTTGAATGTGCACCTCCGCCTTCTCGCAGTCATATCCATTCTTCAGGACCCAGCTCCAGTGACTTTGGCTTCCTGCTGCTCCTCCTGCTCTCCCTGCTTGGAATCCATTTGTCCTGGCTCTGCTTT
Organism: Heterocephalus glaber; assembly: GCF_000247695.1. The sequence goes on from NW_004624766.1 coordinate 16,400,964, forward strand.
GTGTCACTGAAATATATTCACAGGTGGATGGAATATCTTCTTATACTTTTTACTGAATCCGTGTTTCCGATCACACCTTATGGCTGTTGATCCTAACTTCCCAAACTTTTCTCTCATCTTTCAGCATTTCTCTATTCTCCCAGCCAAGATGCTAGCTCCAGGCCATCATCTCTGCTCCCCTGAGTATCAGACGCAGACACATTCCCCCCAGGATGTTACTCATGTCCTCCACACTGAGAGCACAGAGACAGTCTTAACTGTGACTCAACCATGTCCCTTGGTACCTTCAGTGGGCCGTGTCTCTCAGCTCCTCAGTGTCCCAGGCCTGGTGTTCGAGGGCTGGTCTCCACTTTCTTCTGCAGCCCCATCCCTGGCCCCTCCTCTCATCCCTCCAGATTTCAGCTCTGCTTTCCCGGAATACCAAACTTCTCCCTCACCCCAACGTTTCCGTGTTACTAAGTCTTCTGGGGAGGGTCATCTCCATTATTTATCTGGTTAATTCCATTTTATCCTTTAGGTCCTAGCTTCATTCTTGCTTTCTCTGGAAGGTATTCTCTACCCCCGACCCTGCTCCAAGGCAGGGCGAGGTGTTGCTTCGTGCTGCAGGGGTTCGGGACACATCCATGCCACGATGCCTCTCCACTCCAGGAAGTGTAGGTACTGCTCTACGTCAGGGCTCCCTCTTCACCTCACTTGCCATTCATTACTATGGCTCCCACCTCCCTTCATACAGTAAAACTATCAGAATACTTCTAATCATCCCGTCCCTGGCTGTCCCTCAGCAGGTACATTGAGCTGTAAGTGAGTAGGGCCGTGATGTAAGCTATATGACTTCCTCTTTCTGCCTCTAGCAAACAGGAAGTAGTCATGAGGTTGGTGCTGTAATAACCTGAGACCAGACGGCCATCTGGCCTATTGTTAATGGGATCAGGAAATCAAGTGACTATATCTTGGTGATGGCAGTCCTTGCCGTAGTCGTTTCTACTTGATAGTAACCTCTCGAGTCCTGATCCAGAATTATTTTTCTAGGTCTTGCTGTGTTCAGCATTTTCCTGAATGCCTAGGATGAACTGTTAAAGAAAAAATGCTATTGGCATTCGTAAATCTACATAAAGCCAAAGTGAATAGTGTTCATTATGAAATATTTCTCAATATTCACTTAGTAAATGTGACTGTCTATTGAGTATATTTCTTGAGTACCTCCTGTGTACCACACATCTCGGTGGCTTCTATGGTCAGCTCACAACATAGCTGTGGACCAGACAAATTTTCTTCCTTATGAGAACTTAGCATAGCAGCTAAGCAGAAAAAAAAAAAATCCAAAGATTAAAGAGAATTTTTAATCACAGTTGAGATACATTGCTTGTACGTAATGCAAGCATAAGCAAGAAAACCTAATTTAATGGACACGGTGTCCCGAATAGCTGAAAGCACTTGGCTTGTTTGTAATACAGGAGCCTAAGTGAGGAGCGGGGTAGGACACATGGGACTGGGTGCAAGTTGATCTGAATTGGACTCCAAGTCATCAAATGAAAGCCACAGGAGGGAAACGGTGTGCGACATCCCCAAAAGCAATTGTGGAAACAATCTTTAGCTTAGAAAGGAGAGGATCTGAGGGGAGATGAGAGCGGACTGCAGGTGTATGAAGAGCTGTCACTCCAAGGAAAGATTGCACTTGCTTTGTAGAGGCAAAATAAGGACCAGTGAGGGGGACCCTAAGATGTCAGATTTCTGCTGTACAGGAAAAGAAGGTTCGGAACAGCTGGAACTGTGACTGTGGAACAGGTGACCAGGGGTCACGGGCAGCTTTAAGTCTGGGGAGTGGTGTGAGCTGAGCAGAATGGCAGAGGTGAATGTGAGGGCGACAACAGTGTCCAGAAATTCCCACTGTGTGGAGGTGGGGCGCCCTGCACTCGGTGCCACCACTGTCAGAAGCTGTTGTTCCCCTGGCCTATGAGATCCCAGCATCTCTGGCAATGGGTTTGTCAGGTTGTACAGTATATGTGTTGGAGTCAATTGTAATCACTTACTAGAGGATGTGAAAAGAAAATTCTCCTAACTACTGTGGGGAGAAAAAGGGCATCTATTTGTAAAACATCACATGGAAACTCCACTGTAGCTGAAAACTGAAATATTTTGCCTTTTCATTCAGTCATTTACTCACTATGTAGGGTGCGACATCCCAGGGATCAGAAGATGCAGAGATGAATTACTCATGCCTCTTGCCTGTAAGTAGCTTATAGTCTAAGGGAGGATTTAGGTGCATAGCTATCATCTGGAGACATTCATTGTAACACAAGTGTTCATCCCAATTAGATTAGCTGAGGAGGATTTTCTCGGTGTGGAATAGGTCTTTGTCATTTCCACTATTTCTAAGAATTACCACAAATTAAACTAATATTTCTTTTGGTAATAGGGCAATCATAGTGCACATATTTAAGTAACACAGATATAAATCTTATGCAAATGAAGTTATCTCAGATTACTAAACAGATCGATCATGCCAGTGAAATTTTGTATTCTAGCAAGTGCTGTGCTAAGGACTCAACTCGAAATGCTCAGGAATATTCTCGCAGAAGCTGGTGGTCTTGTTCCCAAGGCACACAGGACAAGGTTGTCAGCGTGCACATACAGCACGCCTTGATGCTGACCCCGTTTCTGTCTTATCGCCTCTGCTCACTTGCTCAGTCCAAGAAACCAGCCCTTCTTTGTGCCTTCCCTGGAAGTAACTTTGTGTATTCAGTATTAAAGGTATAGGCAGTTGTACATTTGCTTTGACAGTTGTCACTGCCTTTGAAAATTAGTTTTCCTTGCCTTGTGTTTCCCACAAATTCTAAGGCTAAATATCAGAAGCAAATGGCATCTAGCATTCTCATAATGTTTTGAGATAAGGTTGCGAGGTCGGTCAAATGGGTACCTCCTGATGCATGTCTTGATTCTCAATATTGGGCTGAACAGAAGTCTGTAGTAGATAAGGGATCAACCATTATATGTGTTAATTTTAACATGATCTCCAACCATGAATATCCCCAAGATCTACACTCACCATTCTTTGAAGAAAGAAAAATAACAATTTAAAAATTCAGAAAGCTTGTAGAGAAGTAGAGATTGCTTTTGTGATAGTTCTGCAGGATTTGACAAAATACAAATCGGGCTTTGCAAATGAGCTGCACCATCCATAAGAACCTGGGCAATTTAATTAGGCCACCTGAGCTCACCTGTTAGGGGAGGACCATGACAGTGATTCCGAGTACTCTATGTAAATAGTCTAGCACCTGTTGCCCTAAAAAGCCCTTACTGAATATCATCAGCCTTCTGATAATATTTCCCTAAACAAGTTAGTAAACTCAAGTAAAGCCCTTGTTTGATAGATAAATGATAAATCATCAGTGACATAAAAAGAGACCTGAATAATGTTCCTGTGTATGCATATTTTAAAAGATAATATGGGCAAGAAACCTTTTCAAGCTATAGCATAGCGAAACAGCCTTGCTGCAGATGCAGTGCTGGGCTCTGACAGTTGTTCTGGGAGTGTTCGCTGGGGAGGCGGACCGTGAGGCGTGTGGCTAGTCCCGGCACACTGGAGTCGGCGGGCGCGGCAGGTGTTCCTCGTGAGTGATCCGCCGAACCGGAGCTCCTGGGCCTGCCCTGCCCGGAAGCACGGAGTCCAACAGCAGAGGCGCCGCTTGCACCCCACAATTAAAATGAAAATGAAGATTACCAATTTTATGAGTTAAGTAAATTATAAGTCACTTTATTTTCAATTTTTAAAATTTAAATTTAAAAAGACTATTTTTAAGGACAGAAAGAAGGAGAATTGAATACACGGTGCCTGCGATGTCGGCCCGCTGAAGTGCTGCGTGTCTCTCAGTCGTATTCGTCGTCCCCTCCTTTGCCCCCAGCTGAACACCTGCCCGCATGCTGCTCCGCTACAGTCTCTAACGTCATACACAGAGCCAGGAAAATCCCCAGTGTGCTGGTACTGAGCCAGAGCCTGGATGCTCACGGTGGTCCCAGACTCCCGGGCCCTCCCTAAGCGAGCCTCGGAGTCAGCATTTCACATCCGGCCTGGGGACGGGGCAAGAGCTTTGCTGCCTCGCCTGCAACCCAAGGGCAGCCGTGTCCTGTGTTCACCAGGGTGCAGAATCCTGGCTCCATGCACCTCGCCCGCGGTGCCAGAAAGTCAGAAGGAAAAGAACAAAGGCATTACTTTGCAGGTTCTCCTATCATCCCTGCAAGCTTTTAGCATGGGGCCTGCACTGAAGGAATTCTTTTTTTTTCTTTTTTTTTTTGTCTTACTAGAGATAATAATTCGGTTGTCAATATGGTGTATTTTAAATCCTGAAGTAAATATCTTTGAGCACACATGTGCCATGCATTTTTGGGGAAAACTTCTTTCTGAACACGGTTTAGATCCAATATCTTAGAATTGTCTAATTTATCAATTTCAGTATATTCTATTTTTATAGAGAAAATTTTACTGTTTTTCAGCCCCTACATAGAAATAGCATAGTTTTCCTATGATTTTTACATGCTAGAGACCTAGTTTAAGATTTGTCTAGCTGAGCGTGGTGTCACATGCCTGTAATCCCAGCACTGTGGAAGCTGAGGTAGAAGGATCGCTCTGAGTTCGAGTATAGCGTGGGCTATAGTGAGTTCAAGGCCAGCCTATCTCAAAAAAAAATTGTCTAAAAACTTTAATATAAAATTAGCTCCTTTCCTGAAAGCTATTGTAATTTAAAAAGCGCCAATGCCAGAAAACATGTACATGTACATCCTTTCACAGATTTAACCTTTGAGTTTTATTAGTACATCAATTGAAAATAAGACACAGGAATTGGTTTAATAGAGACAAGTTACACAGAATGGCTCCTTCATAAGTTTTAAAAAAATAAGCTGATCGAGTTTGTAGCCTCATTGCATTTACCAGCTACTTCTCAGTGGCTGAGCCGAGGTTGGACAAAGACAAGAACTATAGAGTGAATTTTGAAAGAAAGACTTTGAGACTTAGCACAAAATAACAGCATTTAACTACTGAGCATTACAAACGTTACAATCTTAGAGTTTGAACTGTTTGGAGTTTAGGAACTCAATCCATAGTCAATGCCAGGAAAATTCCCTGGTTTGAGATATGTGTTGCTCTTTAATACGTAAGTCCATGATAATATACCTGAGCAGCTCATTTGCTTTGCTTCTGGGGAACTTGTTTATGACTTGGAGGACTGAATTCTTCCATTCTGAAACCACTTACTTCCCCAATTCCTTCCCCACACATCCCTTATGGCCATGAGAAAGTACCACAGTACCAGGCACAGCCAAAATATCCAAAAGTTATTTGCAGTAAAAACGTGAGTGTGTGTGTGTGTGTGTGCATGCGTGTACATGCAAGCGCATGCATGCCTGCCTTTAGGAATCAGTGAGAGCAGGTTCCTCTCTGAGCAAAACCCTTTGTTGTCAAGCCTTCCTAGAATCTTTTTAGCAGATTGTCCATATTCTTCTCCCTGTCCCGAGGTGACCATACCAGGTGGGAAGTTGAAAAACGGCACACAATAGACCATCCAGGAGCTGCAGTCCACAGCATGGCCTTCTGCAGTGATAGGAGGCCTCAGCCTGGGTCTGCAGCTGCTGTGTGAATCAGAGCTCACGGAGACTGGCTGAAGTGCTGGTCCTGACCTAAAGCATCCCAGTGCCAACTCTTTATCAGTGCAGTAAGTTAAAAAGCAGCAGTAACCTCAATGCAAGAGTGCCCTGAACTGGACAGTGTGGCTGGAGACTTCCCTAACAGACAAACAGCTGGCAGGATAACATCTTTGAGTCTGTGTCTGACTTTGCATTTCTTAGTATTTTACCTTTCCTGTTGTAAAATATGATGCTTCATTATCCATTTTCATGTTGAAAAGAATAGGGGAAAAACTTCCAAAGCTTTTCTTTTTTTGATTTCGTGAGATACTTTGTAAGAAAAGCTGTCAAGGACCAGTGATTCTTTGAAAACCAAGTTAAATGAAGCCAGACATGCATTCTCTCTTCCCTCGTCTTTGAACATGGCTTTACACATCAGCACAATGCAAATGGTTTTGAAAGCATTCTTTTCTATACTGTCAGCTTGATACATTATCATTCTATGGTGGCCCAATTAGAACATTTAGAGTCAGATAGCTTTTAAAAGAAAATTAGGAGGGAATGGGCTCCCTTGAAGTATCTGAGATTAGATTTGGATTGAATCAAATAAATTATTCTTAAATGTCTTCTTGTTTTCTGCTTTGAAACATTCTCAATTTTGATTTTTTTTTCCTATGGGTTGGCAATAATTTTCTTACTTCTGTGTTAGTCAGCTTTCTATTTGTCCTATGAAATACCTCAGAATAACAGCTTCAAGAAGGCTCAGTCTACTTTGGCTCATGGTTTCTATCCATGGTGTAAGGGCCTGGCAGAGCAAAGCTGTTGACCTCATGGGAGAGAGGAAAGTGTGACACAGACAGAGAGACAGAGATGGGTACAAGACACAGTTCCCAGAGCTACCCCTGCAGGCCCCACTCCCTTTGATTCCAGTCTCCCTCCTAACCCTCCTAACAAAACCATCCCATTATAAACTCACCACTGGGATCTCCTGATCCAGTTACTCCCCAAAGCCCATCAGCGCCATCTAAGCCTTAGCACAGGGTCTTCAGATCCAAATGATAATGATTTCCACTTTACATTACAAGAGCTCTTGCCCTCTCCAAATATCAACCCTCCATGAGATTATACACAAAATTACCCTTACTTTCCTCTATCCTAGGTATTTTAAAGCAGTTTCTGGCTGCCTTGTAGACAACATTTGAAGGTTACTATTTCTGCTCAGTAAGTAAATTCTAGTTATGGACAAAGAATATGAATATGGACTTCTTGAGAATTTATTAGCATTTGATATATTGAGAAAAATATTTAGTTAAAAGCCAGAATAGTTATTTTCAAGACTTAATGCAGATTCGTGAGAAAGATATTCAAAGGAGACAAAATACACTTAGGAAAAACTGTAGTATTTTATTTTTGTTTGTTTATGTTTTGTTGTATTATTTTTAACTGGGGCTTTGGCTTCAAAACTGCAAGGGAAATTATTGTTTTTGCTTCACTAAGCTCTGCTTTCAGAGATAACATAATAGTGTATCCTGTGGCCTCCTACTTTACTTTCTTCTAGGACTGTATCTGATCATTAATTTTTATATCACATCTTTTTCTGGTCTTAATAAATACAAGGAAACTTTGAAGAAAAATGAAAACATATATATCTCTAGTAGTCAAAACTGATGAACTCTGCTTTAAAGAACTAGCTGCATAAGTATTTACTGCTTTCAACTTTAAATTCAGACGTCTCAACACATGAAAGACAAATACTGCAAAGACCAAGGCCAAGCCAGACCATGCTGGTGTTTACAGTCTCTCTAGTCAACAGTTCATTGGATTTGCTCTCTAGAACACTGGAACAAGAAGTGTCTTTCTCTTAGGACTTTCTTAGGGATTCTCCATCTTGCAAATGGAGAATGGGAAGGGAGAGATTTTGTGATTTCCATAGAGACCACAAGCGGTTTCTTGCAAAGCAAGAGGCTTAGTGAACACAGAACAGAGAGGCCTAAGAACACAGCCCGGTGAGTCTGTGGACTTGTGTTCCTTCACATTTGACAGTTACTGTGGTGAGTGCTCTGAAGTAAATTCCGTAACCTTAGATTTCTCACTGGGAAGTTTGTTAAAGTTTCACTCAGGATTGTTATGAAAAACAAAGAGATCATCTAGAAATGTAGGACTGGTTCTATTACGAAAAATCAATCAATGGAACCCTAGCACATGACAGGGTAAGTATATGATACAGCAATTGTGTAAAGGAGGAGAAGGCGGAAGGGAAAATTTCAGTATAGATCATGATGAGAAGAATTAGGAACAGACGCATATGTCATTTATAAGAAAAACTGGAGCTAATGTTATATTTGATGATAAAACACTATTTGTTCTCCCCTGAAGGTCAGGATATAGGTAAAGGCACCCACTTTCTACCACTCCTACTCAAGATTGTAGTAAAAGTCTCAGAAAATGCAAAGAGGATAGAAAAACAAATCAAAATGATTCCATTGGAAAAGGGAAAACAAAACTACCTCTATTTATAGATAACATCATTATTTGTGTAGAATCATAAAGAATCTACAAAACTTCCTGAAACTAAAAAGCATGTTTGCAAGTTCATAGAATACAACAAATGTATGCAAAAAGCAACTGCATTCCTATAAATGAGTGATAAATAATGGAAAATGCAAATGCTGAAGTTAAATAAATGATACGTTAATAGCTCACAGAAAGTGAAATACTTAACTGTAAATCTAACAAAATACATTCATGATTTGATTGGCGGAAACCTCAAAAAAGATGATGGATGAGCCAAATAAAGAGCTGAATAAATAATTATGTAATGTCCATGTATTGGAAGATTTTGTACAGTAAAATGTTAACCTTATTAAAGGTGATAAACACACATGAAAAATGCAGAATAAGTCATATTAACAAGATTGTTTGATACAGATGAGCTTGTTCAAAATGTATATGAGGACAGGTGAAAGAAGTCAAACTGCCAAAATAGTAAAAAAAACTGGAAGACACAATTTTTAAGACATAAAATTAATATAATAGCATAACATAGAGAAATGATAGACAAATAACAAGTATAATCAAATAGAAAATTCAGAAAGAGGACCACATAAATAAGGACAACTGATTTTTTAACAAAGCTAAAGCAGTAATTGAATGGAGACAAGCAGGTATGTTTTTTTATTTTTTTTGACAGTACTAGAACAAGTCAGTCATATATTAGAAATGATTGCTGTCTAATACCTCACAGTATGCAAAAAATGTTAGCTCTAAATAGGTAATCATCATAACTGAAAAGTCAAAACTATAAAAACCTGAAAAGAAGTATTTATAGCTTGGGAATGGCGAAGATTTCTAATTAAGACATCAGAAGTGTGATCTGTCAAAGAAAGAAAATGAAAAAGTAAAACTAGAAAAAATCATAAAGGGAAATTTCCTTGACATTAGACTTAATAATGACTTTTTAATATTACATCAAAAGCTTAGGCAATAAAAGCCAAAACAAACAAATGAGACTATACCTACAAATTCCATATGAATGTTTATTATGTATTTAATAATAAACATTATTAGCATTATGTACGGTCACCAAAACTGAATACAACCTAATATTCTTCAGTGTGTGAATGGATAAACAAATTGTGTATTTTTCACACATTGAAATTAGTGCTTAGTATGAAAGGAACAAATTTGAATATTCATAAAAACAAAATTCTCAGATATATCTTGCTAAGTGATAGAACCTCATCTTAAAAATGGCATATTGAATGAGTCCCTTTGTTGAACAGGTAAAAGGTAAAAACATAGAGTGATTTTTTTTCCTATGGAAATTAAAACTTAAAGGAATAAAAGTGAAACATGTACACATGAACTACCTCATAAAATACATATGATTTTTATTTAAGAAAAGAAGGTATTTGGCCAAAAAGCAGTTCTGGTTTTATTGAACATAAAACATTGAAAATATTTTTTAAAAATACAGCCTACTTAATGACTATAAATGCTGATGTACAAAAGTATGATGTTAAAAAATAAAGACCTAAATAATATTAAATCAAAAGTCATATTTTAAGTTTTTTTAAAATAAGCATCATGGGCAAAAGTAGCTTACTAATAATAGGTGGATGGCAAATTAGCTACTAATAACAGGAACATAATTAAACAGTTAATGACAACAACATATCGTACTTTAAAATAGAGCTCTTATTTTTAAATATGGATTGGTGTCTGAAAGTACCATAAAATAGTAAGAATTAAAAGTTTCACATCTTAAATAGGTTGAAAAAAGTACCCAGAATTGATATGTCCTGTTGTCTTCTAGCATTGGTCAACTAATTTTCCCCATACTAAAGCTTTTGGAATTAGCTTTCAATTATGAAATATCAAACTAGGTTCGAAAGCAGATGTATGAATTTCCAGCCCAGCAGGGAGAAACCCACCTGTAAGAACAAAGGTGCAGGTGGCAAGAAGCGGGGAGTTCTGTGTTTAGCCAAAACAGACAGCAGGTTTTGCCTCTATATGGTCCTGCTTGGCCTCCTGAGTGTGTTAGGTTCAGGTCCTGCACAGCCGCAAAACTGCCTCTTGCAAATGGTTTTACCAGGAATACTATGTGTTTGGAATAGATTAGCCTAGGTCTTTAATTTTATGAAAAGACATCAGAGCAGTGAGTTACTGCGGGACCCTTCAGGGCTTCCCCATTTCTTGGACAGGGTGTGATACAGGTTTTTTCACTGGGTCTGCGTAGCTATGTCGAAGCCCAAATGCCACTTTTTAACTCCTTGGAGTAGAACAGACTGTACAATGCTGCACGTCCACATTCTTCTCCAGAATAGTGTAAACTTCAGAACTCTGCAGCTTGCCAGAAACCTGTAAGACTTTAAGTGTTGTATCCTAATCTCAGCCTGAGATTTGTTCTCATTCAGTGTCTGCTTCATGAAGCAAGCAAGGATGACCAAGAGTCCCATAGCCCTGTGCACACATGGACGCTATGCTCATTAAGCATGAAGTAAGAGGCACCATCTGGTTTTCATAATAGTAACTGCATGGGATTTAAAGGTTTCATCTTCATGACTTGGGTCAAAGTGCTGAGCAGCAAGGAGATGCCGGGGCTTTGATTGGGTTTTGCGGTCTCTCAGTGGCCACGGCAATGGTTGGAACAACAGCACATACCACTGTTAAGCTTGATGGCCATGTACCGTATCCAGCTGGATGTGAACTTCACAGTAAATGCCACGATGTTCTTGTTTTAAGATAACCTCATACAAAAGACAGGTTGGAAGGGAAAACCCTAGAAGTGCCTTGCCCATTCTGGTGAAGAAATGAAATAGATGCTTCGGATCACATGATTGGAGCAGACTAAGGGGCATGAGTTTCAGGCGGAAATCATGGGGTGAGGAACTATCAATGGCCGGGTACCCCCAGGGATCACGGCATGTTGTGCCCACCAGGATCACTGCTTGCCTTTTCCCCAATAAGCATGATATGGTACCTTGATGGGGTTGAAGTTTCAAAGATATCCAGAGATCACTAAAAGGGAAATCTGTCGCTACTTGAGCTTATTTGCAAAACTGGTGCAACCAGATTGTCACCCATAGGTATCCCCATTATTTCCAAACAAAAGAGAATTAGATACCACATGGAAAAATAATATTCATTTGTTGTTTATTTTTATGTAAGCCCCCATAGAGGCTGGGCTTAGACAGGCAGCCCATGGTGAACATTTGCTCTAGTTTGGTACCTTTGATTAGAAACATTGTCAATTTTTCTGAAATTTCCTATCAATTCTCAATTCCCAATGGTACTGTAGTTGCTGTCACCATCAGATTTGCATCTTCCATGAGAATGTGCAGAAAATCCATTAATTTCCAATTTTTCACCTCTGAGTATTAATGCATGAACTGCTGCTATCTTCGAACATAAGTGATTGTTTTCTCCAAGGATTTCTTCTGGGGCTCTTTCAAATCTTCTGTTATTTTGTTCATCCTGAAGCAGGCCTTGATAAAGTCTTCTGACTTGCAGAAGATTTGAGACAATGACTATGTCTTGGCTTAAATGATTGGATTTGTAACTATTTGTTACACAGAAGAAAAAAAAAACACAAATCCAAGCATGATAATATTTCTAGCATCCACAAACGAAGTAAGATGAGGGTTGTCTCTGTCCAGATTGCAAGATGAAAATGAGTTTAGCTATGGTGACAATGAATCTGGGTGAGCTCTGCTATAACTCGCTCAGAAATATCTGTGTTCATAGCCAACACTTGAGAGACTGATAAAAACTGACTCAAAATATGTTTGATAAATACCATTAAAAAGTAAGGCTTTAGTTTAGAAATAACTTGCTTATAATAAATCAGTCAGTGCTGAAGTTTCAAAATTGTAAACCTTTCATTTAATTTATTTCTAGTTTTAAAATTATGCTTTGGGGAGGATATTATCAACATTCATTGCTAGTTTAAAGAGAATGAATGATGAACCTCATGCCATTATGCAGGTTGGAAGTGGGGTGACAGCTGCCTCTAAGCTGGGGACCCCATAACCGGGGAAGCCAACAGTCAAAGGCCTAAGAAACACAGGGTGTCCTCGGTGTTAACACTCAGAAACTAACATCCTGAGAATCTGGGTCCTGATAGTCACCGGCAGATGAGTGGCCCAGGAGAGGAGGCAGTTCCACTTCCTTCGATATTTTCATTCATCCTGGCTGGCAGCCTGGCCAGAGGATGGTGCTGCCTACCCTGAGCGAGGATCTTCCCCACCTAGCTCAGGGACTCCCGTCCTGTGATTTGTGGAAAGGCCCTCTCAGACATGAGCAGAAAGGGTACTTTACCAGGTCTCTCGGAATTCAGTGAAGTTGACACCTGAATCAGCCACCGCATAACCAAATCCAATACTTTTAATGGAAGGTTTCGCACAGCACTTTATCTATTATTCAGCAGCACTGCATTTATTATTCAGGCCTTCATCTTCTCACTCCTGGGTTGGCATAAAGCTCTGGAAATGATTCCTCCACCTCAAGCATCTCCACACCCCACATCCTACTACTGATCAGAACTCCCCACCTTAGTGTGCTGCAGGAACCACTATCTAAGGCGTGCTCTGTTCTCAGGTGCACTCTTCAAAGCTAATCTATAAAGTTTTACAAATAAGTTGCATGATGAAATATATATGGATAAAAGTCTTTTACGTAATAACCAAGTTTTCTTGATGCAGGATTTTCTTACTTCCTTTAACATGACACTAGGCATCATTTTCGAGCTCATACTTAAAGTATTTAGGAGTACTTTGTTTTTTGTGTAACCCTGAAAGCACTAATGCTCCGTGCAGTGAGTTATAAGAAGTGCCTGCCCACAGATAACGTCTTGGTGGTCATGTAACTTAGATTCTCTTGTGACTTGCCTGCATCTGCTTTTCCAACCCTTCCTGTGACTCACCTTTCAAGCTTTTCCACTGAATTAATTGTATTTATCTCAAGGTGACAGGTTTGCTCTAGAAGGTTTCCTTTTCCTACTTACTTGCTGTACCTGGAGTAGCTCACCCAGCACTGGAACATCGCAGTGTGCTCCTGTGTCTTAGGGAGCAGAAGTGAACCTCTCTTCTCAGTCCTGCGAGAGGACCGTGGATAGAATCCTAATGACATTGTGACCCAAGTACCTTCTTGAACTTGTAAAACAACTTCTTAATGCATGCTTTGAAGGGAAAAATCTTGTCTTCATATTTTATCTTTCTTCTTTTCCCTATTTCTTAAATTTTTAGGTAATGCCTGGCATATATTTAATACATGTTTATGAAGGGTGAATGAAAAATAAAGTAGTAGAAGGAGGAAGGGAGAGAAGGAAGGATACTGTGTGATTAACATTTAAACATTGTCTTCCAATTTATGTCTATTGAGTAAATAGTACTTAGTTTTCCTTTCTTAAGGCCTATGCTTATATCCTTGTTTTTTTCCTGTCAGTGAAGTTCAAATACACCAAACCAGCAGTCATTTGACACAACCCTTTAACCCTCATTAACACTACCTGTTAGCATAACTTAGAGAGCATTTAATCAGGGCCAAACAGCTATGGGACAGAGCCCTTCAAGGTCATGTTTAAGTTTATGAGTGACAATTCTCCCTGTTCGAAAGAAATGTACAATCTTGTCTACAGTGATTTTCTCACATGAGCTTCAGAGCAAAATATGGAAACGGGTTATGGTCCGAAATTCTACCCTGGGTTGTTTTTTTTAATATTCTTCTGGCAAATATCTGTAGGTGCTTATATTTAAATCACGTATTTGTTGAAGAATTAGAATAGAAGAATAAGTAACCTTTGTATATTTCTCTATGGTCTGTATGATAATAACAACTTTTTGCTGTCAGATGCCTTTTGGATGCCAGAAAGGCATGCAATTTGTTTCTTCAGGGACACACATTGACTTTTAAATTCTTTTCATTTTAATTTTTTCAGTGACGGAGGCAGAATCCTGAGCCTCATGCATACAAAGCCCACACTCTTCCATGGAGTTACACCCTCAGCCCTCTTAGGCTTTTCTTGTTCTGTAAGCCCAGATTGACAGTCTGGCCTTACAGCTTACCCCCAGACAAGCCACTTCCATCATTAAAAGACTTGACAATGCCAAAAATTTTAAAGTATCAATTAGATAACTCTGTGTCAAGTGTGAGAAATAACTCAGTTATAAGAACTATATCTCCACATAACCTATGATAACATCTGTATATATCATTTATTTCTAATTTGAGTGTAACTCCCATTTTTTATATTGTTTGTGTGTTAAAAGAAAAATGTTGTTTTGTGGCATAAAAGCTTTTGAAATTTGCTTTTTTTTGGCTTTCGTCGTGCCTCATACCAAGGGCTCAGGCTTGAAATCTTGTTACATCTCATAATGCATGACATCATTGATCACTGATAACAAAGCAGACACATACAGGATGTGCTAAGACCTAGGTATTATTCTAACACTTGATGTTTATTTATCTATTTAATCTTTCCACTCATAATCCTGTGAGTTAAGTATTATTATTTGCATTGTCAAGATAAGGAAAGTTTCTCGTGTACTTATTGGCCATTTGTACTTTTTCTGAAAAATGTCTATGCATTTCAGTTGCCCACTTCTATTGGGTCTTTTATTTTGGAGAGTCTAATTGTTTTGAGTTCTTTATATATTTTAGATTATTAGTCCTTGATCTGCCCAGAAGCTGGAATTTTTTCCATTCTGGAGCTTATTTTTTCACTCTATTGGTTATTTCCTTTGTTGTGCAGAAGGTTTTTAATTTGGTGAAGTTCTGTTTGTTGATTGTTGATGGTATTCCTTGTCCAAACAGGTTCTGTTCAAAAAGTCTTTACTGATGATGACATATTTCCGAGTTTTACCTGTTTTACCTTCTAGCAAATTAAGGGTTTCTGTTTTAATATCCAGGTCTTTAATGCATTTTTATTCTATTTTAGAACATGGTGGTAGCTATGGGTCTAGACTCAATCTTCTGAGTTTTCCCTGAACCATTTCTCAAAGAGGCTGTCTTTCCTTCACTGTATGTTTTCTGCCCTATGTTTAACATCTCTATCCATTTAAAAGAGTAAAAATTAAAACAACTCCAAGATTCCTTCGTACTGCAGAAGAATGACTCATTAAGAAGTAAAATAATTTTTTTTAAAAAAGAAAATAATTTAAAATGTTGGCAAGGCTGTGAGATAAAAACAAACTCATATATTGTTGGTGGGAATGTAAACTAGTATAACTAGTTTATATTCAGTATGGAGATTCCTCACAAAACTAAAACTAGAAATTTCATTCTACCCAGCTATCCTCCTTCTAGTTATCTTGCCAAAAGAGTTAGGAGTGTTATGTACATTTACGAACTCCCCAGGATAAAGCAATGATTATGACCCACAAACACGTACTAATAAAAAAATTCAGAAATCAAAGAAAAACAAAAATAGTCCCAAAAATTAAAAAGATAAAAAAGTTGCCTGATGATGTACACTAGTGAACCATCTGCCTTATACTTCCACTCATCCATGTTCTCTGACAACAAAACGGGTAAGAAGCCAGGATGGCAAAAATGAATGAGAATTGCTTCCTGCCCTGAGGGAGTGCATCGCCTCACAGAAAGACACACAGTGTGACCACATTAAACCCTGGATGCGTCACAGCAGCCTGGGAAACGTGGCAGCTAATACGGTCAAGGGAACTAGGAAAGCTTCCCTAGTGGATGGAGACCCATTTTTGAAGAGAAAATTTTCATGACAAAGAGTTGAAGAAAGAACAAAAAATATACACTAAATGGGTGACTTGCTAGGTATTTTAAGGAGAATGCACATGGACTATCTTTAATAAATTAATGAACTTGCCCAAATTGAAACTTAATGGAAATAATTTCTGTTCAAACTGAAAGATAATGGGAATAATTTCTACTATACATGAATCTATTACTTCTAATTTTCCCTACTGTGTCATTTAAAAAGATCCTCTTACAGCAAAAGGAAGCTATAAATCCAAGTTTGAGTCCTCCCAAATAAACCCTTGTGACTCCTAGGAAAAGAGAAAGAAAATTAATGGTAGCTGTGGTTGAGGGGCTACCATTTAGAGTACCTCAAATCAATAAGTGGACCTTCATTTTTGTAATGATAATATTCTCATCTTACTTATGATATTGTCAAATGAATATTTAATTTTAAAAAATCCATTTGCACTTACAGCATTGTCACAGGAGATAGATTATAGAGGCATTCAGATTTCAGCAGAGTACAGTGAAGAGCCAATGACTTACGTTTCAACAGAGATTTTAATCTTTACAGGGTCAAGAAGCTCTATCTGTCAAATACACTTCTCCACCCTTACTGTCTGGAAAGTGCATCGACCAGGTATTGCTAAAATATTTGTCAAATGGTGGGTTAATTAATTCATTAATACACTCTTCTTTCAATCTTTCATTTGGTAAATAGTCATCTAGTTACTGTATGTGCAGACCCAGTGCCAGGCACTGAATTTGTATGTGTCAATAAGACAAAAATAAATCTTGCTCATGACGAGAGACACCATATGTTAGGTAATAATCCAACACTTAAATGCAAACATGAAAAATTCTACTAAAACAAAGCACATGCCAATAAGATAAGATACAGCAAGGAAAATGGGTCTCTTCAGGGAAACCATGATTTCTAATGGGATGTTTCCTACAGTAAGGAAGCTAAGGGAAAGAAAGAAAATATTCCAAGAGAAAAAAGAAAAAAGTAGGGCATTGAAAATTCTGCATAATTATTGCAAATTAAAGAATAGTGGGCCATCCCACGCTCCTAGGGCAGAGAAGCTGAGCCAGTCCCAGCGCCCGGAAGGAAGCTCCCCCCTGCCATCCCAAGCTCCTAGGGCAAAGAAGGTGAGCCCTGCAGGTGCCAGAAGCACCCCTCCCCTCTGTGGAAATGAGAAGACACGTAAACAAGTCTCAAAAACAGACTTCTGGATCACCTACAGCAACCACAAAGGGAAACGAGATGGAACAATCTGATACTCAACCACCTGGACTCTCTGAACTGGCAACAAAAGA